>NW_018925623.1:17927-29509 GCF_002207925.1 Prunus avium | reverse complement strand
ATCTGCATTCCTAATATATTCCAGCAGGTGTACAAAGTGAACAAAAAAACAAGACCTACCCATTGGAGGCGACGAAAGAAACGCCTTGGATTTTTCCAGTATCCAGGTTGGTTACATATCCCCTGATGATATAAGCACCAAATATAAATACATCAAAAAGTTGAATCTCTATCTTTGTCTATACAATATATGCAGAATAATGTTAAAGTTGAAGACGACAGTATTAAACAATATAGGAACAATATCACATCATACATTGGAAAGAAGTACAAAATGTAAAACTTGTAGTCAACATATAGGAAACCAAATCATTTAGAATTAGGGCCACGAAAAACAAATAAGAAAAATTCCTTTGCGTCACGAAATTCCCGTAAACAACATATTATACCAAAATTCTGTCAATAAACACATAAGAATGATGGCACATACGAATGCATGTATATGTGGGAGCAATTATTCTAAGAAAAATGTATACGTTGGTCTCCAGGCTTAAGGCAAGAAAGGAGATCACGTCTTGATACTTATAATGAAGGTGCCTTTGACATTCTCACTACAGAATGGAACCCTACAACAAAAGAGGATAAGGGGGTTATGGTTACGGGAACCAAAGGTTAGGCCGACTACTTACTTTAGTATAGGTACACCTAAAAAAGTTTATTCTTACCCCCTTTTCTTCCCCTTTCTGTCAATGTTGAGGTCTTTGAAAACATGTTCTTATTTCTTCGTATGCGCAGAATAAGGCCCATGTGGTTAGGCTTGGTTTATTTTGTCAGAAAAGAAAGTAAGTTTCGGGAGTTCATTGATTAGTACACCTTTAGTATTGGTAAGTTTGGTCGTCTGAGGGAAGTCGCTTCTGTACCATAGCAATGTCATGATTACATTGGTTTACCCATTTTTTTTCTTGGTAGGCACAAAAGAAAAGAGTAATCCTCGACAAGCAGGCATGTGTGGCACTTGCGGAATCGAACGAGCTGCTTGACATCCCTCTTCGGGAAAAGAGAAGAAGCTAAGAAAACTGGTAATGAACCAATGGCACCGAAAAAAGGAAAGAGCGAGATGATGGTTTTTGTTGTTCCCGAGAAGCGAAGATCATTAAATTTAGAGGATTTCAACAGTTAAACTATTCATTATACAATATATTTATTGTTCATAAGGCTAAAGGCTATATTTGACATTTTATCACTGCTCTTAATTGTCTAGATAATTAGATAGAAAAAAAAGTTTATCATTGAGAATACAAAAACAAAAAACAGAACACAACGATGAGCGAGAAAGATCGATGGGCTAAAAGAATTACTTTTTGATTGGGGCATAAAGGGAAGCGAGGTTTTGAGAAATGCCCAAGGCATCAAGGGCAACCCAAGCGTTGGGGAAAAGTGTTAAAGCTGCGCCCGTGGCTCTGAGGCCTTCCGATCTCTCCAACACCAACGCTTCAACTCCAGCTCTCTTCAGCGCCAGTGCAGTCGCCAACCCTGCAATCCCTGCCCCAACTATAACCACATCCTCCATTTCTCTCTCTGTTTCTCTCTCTGTCTGGGAGAAGCAGAAGCAGAAGCACTCAGCTTTATAAGAAATGGAGTGCTCAACTTTGGTGGGCGCCGTGCAATGGTTGAAATTGAATGAAGATGCCAAATAAAAGAGTAAGACGTTGGCAGAGGCAAATTTGATATTCTCCACCATGAATTTTATAATTTAGATTGGAATCAACCACCCAAAATCTATTTTTTTTATTTAAATGAGAGCCGTTGGATCCCAATGGAAATTGCAGCAACGGCTGATGCGAGAATGGGCCCGCTGGGCTGTATGGTTGTATCCGGGTCTGGGTTGGTTGGGCTACATATATGGTTGAGCCCCAAATAACAACCCCATTCGGATGGCCCAAGTGATAAAAAAAACAAGCGAGTGATAAAAACCAAAAACAAAATTTAAAGCAGATTGCAGAAGAGAAAAACGCTAAAGGCATTTCGACCAGTCGTGGAGCAGAAGGTTAGATATCTCTCTTTCTTCTTATGCTGCCGTCGAAATCGGTGTGGAAAAAACCTAGCCTCTTTCTAGAAGAAGAGGCTGGGTCTTACAAAATTTCTAGGCCCTCCCGCTGAATTCACACCCAAAATTTCTATAATTTTCCATATGATGATTATGGATATTTCTGGTTTATGAATTTGCCCCCTTTCTTGGGCTAAAATTTGTCTTGTTTTTTGTTTGAGCAGTTGCTGAACCAGATAAGGTATAAGAAATTTGGATTGAACATTGAGTTGAAAGAGGGAAGAGTATAGGGTATTTCACCCAGTATTTAGAGGGTGTCTATAGGGCGCAACAATGTCGGTAACAGCAGGTGTTAGTGATACTGTGATTGCAGTCAGGGATAAGCTCAGAGGTAAAATTGGGCAAACAAAAGTTAAAAGGTATTGGCCTGGAAAAGCTCCCGAGTGGGCAGATGATGCCGATG
The DNA here is from genome assembly GCF_002207925.1 of Prunus avium. The sequence continues at coordinate 27,060 of NW_018925623.1, read as the reverse complement.
AAGATGGGGATATTAGGATGTCCGCAGCTGCTTCATTGGAGAAAGCTTTCCCCACTGACGAATATTCTGATGTTGTTAGAAAAGATGATCCTAGACTGCGCCGTTTGGCTGAGAGCAGGATAGATAATCGTGAGGATGTTCGAGCTGATCATAGGCGTATCCGGCAGGCTGAGATTGTTTCAACAATTGAAGAAGAAGCCAAGAGGCAGGAAGGGTTAGAAGCGGAGGAAGATGACGCAGATGCTTTGGAGGAAAGAAGAAGAAGGATCAAGGAGAAGTTGCGTCAAAGGGAGCAAGAAGAAGCTCCACTCCTGTCGGAAGACGAGGAAGAAGTAAAGGAAGAGGAGGAAGAGGAGTCTGAGTATGATACTGACTCAGAAGAAGAGCTTACTGGTATGGTTATGCTGAAGCCTGTCTTTGTGCCCAAGGCAGAGAGAGATACTATTGCTGAACGTGAGCGACTTGAGGCTGAAGAACGAGCCCTTGAGGAATCAAGGAAGAGGAATTTGGAGGAAAGGAAGAGAGAGACAAAGCAGATTGTGGTTGAGGAGATTCGGAAGGACGAAGAGATTCAGAAGGGTTTGGAACAGGAAGCAAATATTGCTGATATTGATACTGATGATGAAGTAAACGAGGCAGAGGAGTATGAAACTTGGAAGGCAAGAGAGATTGCCAGGATCAAGAGGGATAGGGAGGACCGGGAAGCAATGATAAAGGAGAAGGAAGAGATTGAAAGGGTTAGAAACATGACAGAGGAAGAGAGGAGGGAGTGGGAGAGGAAGCATCCGAAAGCTGCACCACGACCAAAGCAGAAGTGGAGATTTATGCAGAAATATTACCACAAGGGTGCTTTCTTCCAGTCAGAACCTGATGACTATGCTGCAACTGTTGGAACAGATGGAATTTACACACGTGATTTCTCTTCCCCAACTGGGGAAGATAAGATGGACAAAACCATATTGCCCAAGGTCATGCAGGTCAAACATTTTGGTCGTAGTGGAAGGACGAAATGGACGCATCTTGTCAATGAGGATACCACTGATTGGAACAATCCGTAAGTTCAATTTATTTCATGAATTAACTATTTTGTGTACCTATTTTAGTTTTGTGTTGAATTCATTAAACAGCACAAGCACTATTATATTTCTTGTTTTCTAAAGGGGAATTCAGAGTTTGTGTCCGTTTACCCACATTTTCTTTGAAGTAAATAAGGACTGAAGGGCTGATCTTACTGAATTTCTCAGTCAAACCATTAGATTTAATGGGTTGGAGATGGTAAGATATGAAGACATTCACGTAAAGCACTTGATGAGCATTAGTCTTGTAGAAAACTATGTGCGGTCCAATAACAGTATGGCGATTTCTTAGCATGTATGTCTATTAGCTTTAGTTAGATATAATCATTAAACGAGTAGGTTATATTCATTGATAAATAAGTAAAGTTTGATGTATAAAACGCATTAGAGAATAAAAAAGAATATTGGTTATGGTAACAAGTATTTCTAACCAAAACTGTCTTTTACTTTGATCTAGAAGCCCATGTAACTTCATTCACCTATACATGTTCAGAGGTTTGGTAATTTTATATGTTTCAAGAGTGAAGTTCAAAGTATGATAAATGATGCCATCAACCTACCGAGGACCAGATAATTGAGAGTCAGTATTTTTCTGTAGTTAATGCAATTTATAGATGTATTGCACGTTTATTATTTTGGAGCCCTATAATCATCGCCTTTGAGTTTCTGTCACATGATCAGGAATCCTTACTATGTAAATGGAATGACAGGGAAAAAAAAAAAAGAATAGCCATAGTTTGAGTCAAAATTTTAGGATAATAAGCTAAAAATTCTTCAACAATGTATAGAAAAACTGCATTGATATTGTTGTGGTCATAGGAATAATTTAAAGTTTTGGAACAAAGCATTGGTGGTTTAACTTTAACATGGGAATAGTTATTGTTCTTTTCTATTTTGTTACTTTCATTTTTATATCTATATGTTTTAGATGTGTTCTGTATGTCAGTAAAAGTATTTTTCTTTGGTTGTGCCACTTGGATTTCTTAGTATAGAAAGTTAAGGTTCCACAGAGGGACTGAGGGGAGCTGTCTTATGGTATGAATAGATATTGAATTGGTGTGAATTTTGTTTGAGGGAGAACAAAAGTTGAGATGTAAATAGGCGAACATACCAGACAAATTCTGATGAATTTTTCGGTAGGTTTTTTTTCCCCTTTTCGGTAAAGGAAGTGGCTTGGAATACCTTATAGGTATTTTGAGGAATATAACTGTATCATCAGTAATGGGATACACTTTGGCCCTCGTTTAATCTTCAACTCCAAGCTATGTACATCTGAATGTGTTTTATTTGATTACTAACAAAAACAGTCCCTAAATTCTTTGCCAAACACACATTTATTTTAGCGTTTTCTGTATTTCAGATGGACATACAATGATCCTCTTCGAGCGAAGTATAATGCTAAAATGGCAGGAATGAACGCGCCTATTGCAAAACCCAAAGGAAGCAAGAAATTGAAGGATTGGGAGTCTCGTTGATTTTTGACTACTCAGTCATGTGTAAGAAGCTAGGTTTTGTAATTTATCTGATGTTTTCATCAACAGAATACAAGTTTATGGGAGAATATTACATTCTTAAATGTATTTTCGCAATGTAGGACTTGCTGCTCCGGGCACAGCCATGTAAGATTTCTGGTCCATTATGATACTTCAGTATGACTTGAGGTTAGAATTAAAATCATAGAATTCGATCTGTAACTTTAACTTGATCTCATGTGCCAGGACTATTTTTATGTTCTTGACCACCTAACTTTTGTTCCTGGGTTGGTGAGTGAGCAAATACAGTGAGGTGGGGGGTTTTTTCTTTTGGGATTTTAGTGAACTACAATATGGATATTGTCATATTCATAGATGCAACAATAGTTTGCTTAGGATTCAAACCTGAGGTATTTGCGGGATTGTGGTTTTGTTCAGTTTTGTTGTATGCTGATCTGTGTTTTCGGATTCTGGCTTAAACAGATTGCACTTTCTTTCTCCCAATAAGTGTACCAGTGCATTTTGTGGTGGCTAGTTTTACTTGCGTTTCGTTCATTTCATTTGGGGCTTTGTTCAGTTTTATTGTATGCTGATCTGTGTTTTCGAATTCTGGCTTAAACAGATTGCACTTTCTTGCTCCCAATAAGTGTACCAGTGCATTTTGTGGGGGCTAGTTTCATTTGCATTTCGTTCTTTTCATTTAGGGTAAGGTAAAAGGGTAAGTCTTTAGGAGTATTTTGTCTGATAGAGATATTTTGTTTATAGTAATGCGACGGATAGTTGGTATAGTTAGATACTAAAACATTACTTTTCTATGGTATCATCTTTTCATCAGATTCCTGATAAACAATAATAGAATTTTTTTATTTTTTTTTGTAATTGTTGATAAACAATAAAAAGATGCCCTGTATATATCCATTCATTTTAAGAACTTTGTAAAGGCGAGGCAACAGCCGTCTCCCCCCTCCCTTCTGCATAGGCAGAGCTGAATGGTCTGTGTCGAAAGTTTTCTTTAAACACTTAGTAGAAGAAACCAAAGCCCTGCAGTTAATTTAGGAAACCAAAGCCCTGCAGTTAATTCAGTAGGCTTGGCTCTAAATTAGTTGAGGATTTGTTAGGAGTTCCTAGAACTCGGTTTGTTTCGACAAGTTTATGTAGTTTTTGTGTTTCTGGTTGTTACCCCCAATTAAAAAAGAAAAAAGAAAAAAGCAAAGCTCTAGTATTTATTGTTAACAGCTGCCCAAAAGATATTGTCGACCTTGCATTTGGTTGAAAGATTTTTGAAATATATGAAGTGCAAGTCATATTATAAAATAAAGTTTATCTGACCCATGAAGTTGGCAAAGAAAGAAGGGAAATACGCGGCTTTATCCTGGCTCACCCAATTTATTCACTAGTGCTTTTATTTTGATACTCAATCACAAATGTCCCTTATAAAAACTCTCTATTGATAGTTTATTGCTCATCATTCACTTAGGTTTTTTTCTTCAGAGTCGTTGCTCTATGATATCCTCTCATCTCTCTAGGTTTAGAATTAATATTTTTAGCTCGTGTAGAGAATGTTATTTTAGTGGGATTATACAAGAACTTTTTGAGGAATATTATACTTGAAGCTTGTTTACAAAATTTTGGGATTATGCAATGAATATTTCTCAGTTTGTCTTGGGATTGTGCAACAAATTTTGTGTTTTTTGGTGAGGTCTGACTTGTAGCTCCTCTTCTCTTAGTTATCTCTTCCAACTCGCAGTTGATTCTTTTTGGGTTCTTTGGTGAGGTTTGCAATAAACAAGCAATACACATGCAATAAACAAGCAATAAACATGCAATATGCATCCAATAAATAAGCAATACACACGCAATAAACAAGCAATACACACGAAGGGAGAGAGCTTGTATTAGACTTATCTTGCTGAACATGTTTATTGCAATAAACAAGCAATATACACGCAATGAATATGAAATTTCTAAGTTTTTTTTTTATTGTCTTATTATTGTCATCGTATTAGCCCTGTATTGCTATTTTATTGTTGTCGTATCACTTTTTTTTTTCAAGTCTGTCTTGGAAAGTTTTTGTTGGGTTTCAGGCAAATAAATGCTTATGTTTCAAACAAAAGTTTAAAGTCAATGCCAATCCACCCATTTCAAGAACAAATATTACAAATTGGGTTTGCAAATTTGTTGGTGGTGCTTGCGATGGCTAATGGTGTGGATGAGGAAGATGGGTCTTTGGACCTAGGAAAAGAAGAAGTTTTCAAGTTTGTCTTGGAAAGTTTTTGATAGGTTTCAGACAAATAAATGCTTCTGTTTCAAACAAAAATTTAAAGTCAATGCCAATCCACCCATTTCAAGAACAAATATTACAAATTGGATTTTCAAACTCGGTGGTTGTGCTTGCGGTGGCTAATGGTGTGGATGAGGTCTTTGGACCTAGAAGAACATGGAGAATTGGGAATTAGGGCTAGGAATCAATGAGAGAGAGAGAGAGAGAGAGAGAGAGAGAGAGAGAGAGAGAGAGAGAGAGAGGATATGCAAAATTGGGATTTCATTTTAGATAGAACATATCAGAGAAGAAAAGAAGAAACAAAAAAGGAAGCAATTGGGGTTGTCATCTTAGAGATAGCAGTGCATAGAAGAAGAAGAAGAAGAAAGCAAAATTTAGAGAGAGAGAGAGAGCAGTAGCAGAGACCAATTTCACATGACCAAAACAAGTGATAAAAATGATACTAGGCCAATAGGGAGCTTTTATAGAGGATATTTTTGAATGAGTTTTAAAAAAGGGCATTGTTGAATAAAACATTGGAGCCAAGGGCAAAGCCGTGTATTTCCCAAGAAGAAACATAACACATTTGAAATAAGGCATGTGATGGTTCTTCATTTATTTATTTAGTTTTACTTTCTGAAAGCTATTGGCACATTACATTACGTTGTGTAGAATCTGCAGATAAACCAGGCCTGTAATTCTCAGATTCGGACTCTCGTTTCTCTATCAATTTAACAAAGTTACGGACAATTGTCTTGCCTTCAGAAGTTATGATACTTTCAGGATGAAACTGAACCCCCTGCAAAAGAAGTTCAAATGTATTTGGTTATAGCAACAACACTACATTGAGCTTTAACTCTATAGGGGTAGTAAGAGTAAGAAAAGAACAATGGCTAAAGGTCAGAAATAAGGCATACGATTAAGTCGAAGATTCAAAAACATAAGAGCTGCTCTCATTTATACTAACTAGTCCAATTTGTTTTTGTTATTCCCTTTCATTTTTAGCGCTTTTAGCATGTGAAAATGAACAGCAGCTTTAGTTGCCCGCCAATTCCAATAAGAAATGGAGGGAAATGGTTCCAAATTGGTGGCAAATAGGTCTAAGGCATTGAAGAGGTCAAAGGGATTGATTTGACGATTATATCCCTCATAAAATAGGGATTTAACAGATTTTTTGACGGAGGGACTATTTAAGAGCACCCATATTAACGTTAGGGACCATTTGTGATACAAAAAAACCTTAAGGATGCAATCTGATAGTTTCGCAAACGTCAGGGACGTTTTGTGATAAAAAGCCTATATTTTTCTAGCGCAACCACTTTGCAAGTGTCAATTATATTTAGAGTCAAGACCGTTTTGTATTTTTCTTTACACTTTCACCCTATCAACAACTCAACACGCATATAAAGCCTGTATGGAATTCGATGAAACAAATCATATACGTGTCGTATTCAATGACTTTGTCTATTCATACCATAAAGAAGAGAAAAGTAGAAATACCACCCACGGTCTTCTCGTCATAGCATTAAAACTTTTGTGCTGAAAAAGATCTAAGAAGAATCATCATCATCTGGGTCATATTTATGACCTATCTCTTAGTTTCAGTGGGTTCATTTCATAAAATGGGGCTTTAATTTAGAGTGTCGCTAAACGAACTTTAAAATTAATTGAGTACACCTTAAGATCTAGATACACCCTAATATATAAATCAAAATGTAAAATTCACTAAGTACACTCTATTTAACTACCAAAAATACCCCGAATACACCCTTGTTTATGCCGTAATCAATCGAGCATATTCAGCACCAAAGCACACAGGCAATCTCTTAGAAGATGAGCGATATCATCCCTTTCTTAACCTACCGAAGGAAGGCCCCCCTTCCGAAGCGGTACAACGCCTGCCGAAGCTCTTAACTACAGATCCTAGAGCCATGACACGTGTCACCTCCACGACAGTTTGCACGAAGTCCCACATCGAAACTTTGTGCAAAGCTTCCGTTTTCACTTCCCTATAAATAGGGAACAGTGCCCAAGTAAAAAAGGGTAACTATTTTCTCACATTTTACTATTACTCTGCCAAAATTACCACAAATAGCTTACATAAGCATCGGAGAGCCTTCGGCAGGCACCACACCTGTGTCCGAAGCTTAACGACTGCTTCTTCCTATTGTCTTCTGCAGGTTTCTCAGTTACCGAAGGTCCTCACCTTCTTCCCTGCTGAAGACCCTGCATTCCCCATCCTAAGTTGACCCTCCCAAAAAGAGCATCAACAGTTTGGCGCCGTCTGTGGGAATCAACCTCTGAATCCCAACCCCCTCAACTAGCTCTGCTGGCTTCTTCCCTTATCAAGCCCCGTCGCCTCTTCGTCACCCCACACTCTACTATGCAGAGCGAGGCCAGCCCTGATACCCAGCATCACACCCCTCGTGGGGATTCCTCCCGAAAGAAACATTCGGCAGAGAGGGATCTCCAGGCGGAGGTGGAGCGCCTCCGCGCCAGTGTCGCCAAGATGTCAGAGAACTACGAACACCTTCACACCAAAAATGTGGAACTGGAGCACGACTGCCGAGCCCTGAAGCGCAATTTGGAGGGCACTCGCCACCACCTCACTCAGCAGGACCTCATCCAGGATGTTGAGCACACCCAACTGAACCAACCACTCATCTCCCGTCATAGCGCTCCCATACAAACTAGGCCTGACAAAGGCAAGGGCCATCTTCATCCACAGACAACCAAGTCGAGAATTCTCTACATTCCCCCGCCAAAAGATCGACCTGACGCCCCAGCTAAGGTTTACAGGGACTGTAGGCACCGTATCTCGGAGCTTCGACTAGAGCCGATCCAAATCCCTGTAGACCTCCATAACCCAAAGGTAACTCAACTTGGGCCCCTACCGAAGCCCACACGTGCAATTACCATGGAAGAAGTTGGAGACTCAGATGATTGGGAACCTTATAACCCTGAAGACTAGGAGACCCACTATTCCGAAGATTTCAAAGAATGGGAAGACTATCCAACTCCACCTACCCAACCCTACAAGTCTTCGGCCCCCAACTCTCTCCCTCATGCCAACCCTGTCATGCGACTCTTTTTCGAAAAAGTCTGACGGCTGGAGAACGAGTAGCACCGTAGCCATCAAACCCTCTTGGCGAAGCCTCGACCTGGCCCCTTTATGGAGCGCATCCTTAACTATCGCTAGGAAAAGGACATCCAATCGCTTCACATTGCCTTCTACACAGGTAGGGAGGACCCCTTAACCCATGTCCATTCCTTCCAGTCTGCCCTAGGATGTAAGGGCCTCAGTGACGAAGGCATGTGCCTCCTTTTTTCGTCCACCCTTGGGGGCGCTGCTCTGAACTGGTTCTATCGGTTGAACCTACATACCATCAACTCCTTCGACAGCCTGAAGCAGCCCTTCTTAGATTATTTCATGATCCAGACCGATCGATTGTACTCTGCGGATGATCTATACATGCTTCGGCAGGGCGAGGATGAACCTTTGTGGGAGTATACCATCCGCTTCAGCCACGAGTATTCCCGCTTTCCAGAGACGGATGATCGGGCTGCCTTCGGAGCCTTCAAAAGTGTTCTTAGCGAATCCAACTTCCGCTATTTGGTCCACAGCAACTCGTGGAACACTTATGCCAAACTAATGAAGCAGGTAGCCATCCATGCCAAGGCAGAATATTTTAACTCCAAGCACAGTCCCGCCAACCAGTCGCGGAACACCTTCGGCAATACCCCACCTATTTCGACATCCAATCCCGCCAACCCTCACCCCTATGCTCCAGCCCCGAACAACCAGAGCACCCAACACACTAAGAGGAAGGAAGGCTATCAACATCCCTTAAACAGTGGGAAATACAGTAGACATTCTGGTCATCATCAACCTGGTGGCCACACCCCTTCCAGACCGAAGGATTGTGCCCCGCTCCCCTTTGAGCCCAAGCCCAGATTTGAAGTGTTCACCACACTCAACACCACTTACGAGGATGTCCTGGTCAACGAAGCCCCAATCATCCCTAAACCCCCTCTCCGCAGACCCACGGCCAAGCCCGTGTAGAACACCGACGTCTTCTGCCGTTTCCACCAGTTCAACAACCATGATACTGAATCTTGTATCGCTCTGCGCAACATTATTGAAGGGCTCATCTGCGACAGGAAATTGGATAAATACGTCCATAACCATCTGTTTGGTTCATTTTTACACATGATTTATCATGTTATTCACCCATTTATTTGAGTTAGTTCTTGACATTTTATAGCTTTTTACTTCCTTTTTGTGTTTTCATAAGTTTTACCTTGGTTAGAATGAAAATGAGCTA
>NW_018925623.1:6376-16579 GCF_002207925.1 Prunus avium | reverse complement strand
CATCTACCCCCAGGACGATCCGCTAATCATTATGGCGGACATCTCAAACTTTGACGTCGAGTGTATCATGGTCGACACTGGTAGCTCCATCAGCGTCATGTTCGCCGAGGCCTTCAACGAACTTCAAGTCCCTGACCACCTGCTGGACCGAAGCATCACGCCTCTTGTGAGCTTTTCTGGCGACGTTGTCGAACCCATTGGAAGTATCCACCTCCCCATCTCCATTGGTTCGGCACCTCAAAGGGCTGCGGTCACCACCCCTTTCCTCATCGTCGATTGCCCGACGGCCTACAACGTCATCCTTGGACGCCCTGCCCTGGTACAAATGCTGGTCTTTATCTCCACACACATGCTATTACTGAAGTTCCCCACTCTTCACGGCACAAGCACATTGCGAGGAGACCAACTCGGCGCCCGAAGCTACTATGCTTCGGCAGTCAAATCCACCAATCGCACACCATGACGTGAAGCCCTTTCAGTCACTATAGCCCCACCTCTTCCTCGAGTTGGCACTGAGCGCCCAAAGGACCCTAGGGAAGACTTTGTCACCCCCCAGGGCGAACCAGTGGAAGACCTCAAACTTATCTGTCTTCATGATGACTGCCCAGATCGGCATGTCTGGATTGGCACCTCCCTTCTCCCTGACCTTCGCTCTGCCCTTATCGCCTTCCTCCGCCTCAACTTTGAGGCATATCACTTGATCTCATCACCCATCGTCTCAGTATTGACCTTGCCGTCCGACACGTTTGGCAGAAGTGTTGCGCATATGACCCGGAGCGCTATGAGGCCATGAGGACGGAGGTGGAGAAACTCCGAAGCATCGGTTTCATCAAGGAGGTGGACTACCCTACGTGGCTAGCCAACGTGGTGATGGTGCGCAAACCGAAGAAGGGTTGGCGAATGTGCGTCGATTACACCAACCTCAATCGAGCCTGTCCAAAGGACAGCTTCCCCTTACCCCGAATCGACCACCTTTTCGCCCCATTGATTGGCCACAGTATGGGGGTCTACGTTGACGACATGCTAGTTAAGAGTCGCACTGCTGACCAGCACATCCCCAACCTCTCCACTATGTTCAAGGTACTGAAGCGACACAACATGCGACTCAACCCCACGAAGTGCGCCTTCGGTGTTGCTTCAGGCAAATTCCTCGGCTTCATGATTAGCCAGCGTGGCATCGAGGCCAACCCAGAGAAAATTCAAGCCATCCTGGAAATGCAGGTGCCCAAAATGGTCAAAGACATCCAAAGCCTTACCGGACGTGTGGTAGCCCTAACCAGATTCATCTCCAAGGCCATTGATCGTTGTGCCCCCTTTTTTAAGTCCCTCAAGGGCAATAAACGCAACATCACCTGGGCCCCAGAATGTGATAAGGCTTTCACTGAGCTCAAGGAATACATAAGCAAGGCACCCCTCTTATCCACACCTAAACTTGGCGAAACCTTAATGCTCTATCTCTCAGTATCCAACACAGCAGTTAGCTCCGTGCTTATTCGACCCCACGAAGGGGTTGAGCACCCCTTCCACTACGTCAGCAAGGCTCTGTAGGATGCTGAGGTTAGATGTCCGGACATAGAGAAACTGGCCTTCGCCCAGGTTACTTCGGCTAGACGCCTCTGACCCTACTTTCAGGCCCATACGATCCATGTTCTCACCAACCAGCCATTACAGCAAGTACTACAGAAGCCGGAGACATCGGGAAGACTAGTTAAGTGGGCTATCGAGCTCAGAGAATTTGATATCCACTTTAAGCCACGATTTCCTGTCTGAATTTACAGCACCCTAGGATTCGGCCACCCTCGCCGTCACCCCCACAACCAATACCACCCCCACCCCCGTCCACATAGTTGGTGAGGGTCGTTTCGACCCCAACCAGCCCTTCTGGACACTCCACGTTGATGGGTCTGCAAATACTCAAGGGTGTGGGGGCAGGCCTCGTCCTTCTCTCTCTAGACCATGTTACCATAGAATACGCTCTTCGCTTTAACTTCCACGCTTCCAACAACGAAGTCGAATACGAGGCACTCTTGGCTGGCCTTCGGCTGGCCCAGGAGATGGGGGCCCAACAAATACAGACCTTCAGCTATTCCCAGCTTGTGGTCCATCAGGTCAACCAGGACTTCCATGCTAAAGACACCTCCATGACGGCATACCTCCAGCATGCCCATCTCTTACTTAAAACCTTCGACGCGTACATGATCAATTAGATCCCATAATGCGCTGGCCAGGCTCGCTTCAGCATTAGAGCAGGGCAATGGACGCAAAATATACATGGAGTTCCAAGATAAACCAAGCACCAGGACACCAGTCGTCTGTACCATCGATCACAGCCCCACTTGGATGGACCCCATCCTCAAGTTCTTACAACACCAGAAATTACCCATCGACCCCACCGAAGCGCGCCATGTTCACTATCGTTCTACTAGGTACCTGGTCCTCAACGGCGCCCTATACAAGCTAGGTTTCAGCCTCCCATACCTCCGATGCTTGACCCCAGACGAGGGCAACTACGTCTAGGGTTACTTTTGGCCATCCCTCCACACTGACGCCCAAACATTCACTCAAAAGTGCGACAAATGCCAAAGGTTTGCCAACATCCCACAACTCCCGGCTGAACCGCTGACTCCAATGGTCATCCCCTGGCCATTCGCCCAATGGGGACTTGACCTCATTGGACCCATGCCGGAGGGAAAGGGCCAGGTCAAATACGTGGTGGTTGCCGTCAACTATTTCACAAAGTGGATTGGAACAGAACCCCTTGCCACCATCACGGCTACCCGAATCGAGACCTTCGTTTGGAAGAATATCGTGTGTCGCTTCGGCATACCCCAAGCACTTGTCACAGACAACAGAAGGAAATTCGACAATGCCAAATTCAAGCAATTCTGCTCCAATCTCAAGATTCGTCTCTATTTCACATCCCCAGCTCACCCCCAATCCAACAGCCAAGTCGAGGCTGTGAACAAAATAATGAAGAAGACGCTCAAGACCGAACTTGACAAGGCTAAGGGGTGCTGGCCTGAACTGTTACCAGAGGTCCTCTGGTCATATCGCACTACTTTTCGTACCTCTATAGGAGAGACACCTTTTTCCCTTTCCTTCGGCACTGAGGCCGTTGTTCATGTAGAAATTGGTCAGGCCTCCTACCGAACCTCAACGTATGACGTTGAAGCCAATGACGAACAGTTAGCCCTGAATATGGACCTCATCGACGAACTCCGTGACCAGGCCAACATGCGTAACTTCTCATACAAGCAACGTGTCGCTAGGTACTATGACTCTCGAGTCAAACCTCGCACATTCAGGGCAGGAGACTGGGTCATGAGGAAGGTCTCCTTGGCCACCAAAAACCCTGCCGAAGGTACCTTATGACCAACATGGGAGGGCCCCTATGAGGTTATCAAAGTCTATCGCCTCGGCACTTATCAGCTCCGCGATACCTACGGCAAACCTTTGCCTCATCCTTGGAATGGTGACCACCTCAAGTACTACCATAAGTAAACATACCGAGACCCTAGGTCCTCATGTTTTCTTATACCCTTGGTCTCGAGACATAACTCAAACCTCTTATGTATTTACTACCTTTTGGCATCCACTTAATGAAAACGCTCGACTTAGGGTTCGTTCATACTCATTCTTACAAGTTCAGTTAGCAACAAACATAATTGAGAAGAGAAAACTACGATCTCATAAATTACCAAAATAACCCTTCCTTATGGCAGGGAAATATCCATACAACCAAGTCTGAAATAAATACTAAGGGCCAGTTTGGCATTGCTGTGCTGTGAAAATAATCACTGTCAGATTTGGTGTGAGAGAAATCAGCTGTGAGAGAAAGCAGTTTGGCGTTTGGTAAACTTTTAGCTAAAAGTATTGTTGGTATTGATTCTCGCATAATAAAAAAAATGATTCATGCATAATCATTAAACCCAGTGCATCTTCGAAACTGATTCCTGCATAATCAGAAAATGAAAGCACCTCATTAGCTGCTTTCCCTTATAGCTTTCTCTCACAGTTCCTCTTTTAACAATAAGTGATTTTCTCATAGTTTACCAAACAGGCTGGGTTTCCCAAAATTTTTTAAAAATCACTTATCACCCAAAATAAGCAATGCCAAACGGGCACTAAGGTTACATCATAACAAGCAAAAAATAAACAAGACACTCAAGCATCAGTAGGCTGCTCTATCGCCTCCTCAGGTGTAGACTCAGCCTCGGGAACTGCTGCACCGCCACCACCCTCGGTACCTCCACCAGCCTCGGCATCAGAAGGACTCGCAGCATTTCCAGATGAGAGGGGAAGCAAAGAGCAACTCCCTTCCAGGAGGAATAGGTGGAGGGGCACCACTGGTGTCGAAGTTTATATCCAAGTTTGGATTAAACCTCGCCACCAGCTTCTCCCACCCATACTGGTCCTCAACCATCGCATCAAGCACAAGGTTCTTGAACTCCTCCGAACCCTTGTACCCCTCAACAGCCTCGGCACGGGCTGCAACTAGCTCCTCCACCTTCTTCCTCTTAACTTCAGCCCTGGCCTCCTCTACCACCTCTAGCTGCTACGCCGTCTCCTTCAGCTCCCGCTTGAGCCTCCCGACCCTCAGCTGCATCGCGTTTTTCTCTCGAATGGCAGCCTGGGCTTCGACAGTACCAGCTTTCGCGGTCTCGGAATGGCGCCTCACCAAGGCCACCTCCTTCTCAGCCCTAGCCAGGGTGAGGTACATATCCCCGAACGCCTGCAACGACAAGTCATCAGACTCAGCTTCAAACAAAACTCAAAAGTATTAAAAGTTTCATCATAGTACTTGGATACTCACATTGGCAGCAGAGAGTACTGACTTTTGGACTTGATCTAAGAAGTCCGTGGCCTTCGTCCAAGCAAGCTCCCCCGCATCCATCTTCACCCCTGTTAGGAAGGCGTTCACAAGGGGCACTTCCTGGCGATGCATCGCCAGGGTTACCTCATTCTTTTGTCGCTGAACCCACAGCGCTGGCTACACCCTTCGCTTCAGCCTTCCTCGCCCGCTCGGCCTTGTCTCTCTCTCGCCTTTCCTTCAGCTTCTGCTGCTTCTTCTCAGGATCCACGGCCACCTTCGGTGAGCCCCCCACCGTGGCCACAGCTCTCGGCACCTCAGCCACTGCAACCACCACAAAACATGATTGTTAGATTGTACACAAAGAAAAATGAATGAAGACACAGGAAGAAGACAAACACTCACTGCTTTGAAGCAGCCCTAACTCTAGCAGAAATCGCACTTCTTACAAACTCTATCTCCTCTTCCTCTTCCTTCGACATAGGATTGCACTTCACTAAGCCTGCACAGAAAAAAAAAATTGGGATTGTACTGCCCCGACACATAGCCTAGCCTTGCCAGCATCATCTGCACCCAAGTGTGCAATGGCAGCCCTTGGGTGGGACACCATCACACACCCCTTGGGTGGGTACCTCACAGTTTCTGTGGGCATCGGCAGCCTCAACCCCACACAATCCAGAATCTGATAATCAACCTTCAGCTGCTCCAACTGATTGATGGTCAACTTGTTCCTCTTTGGTAAAGGAACCCCCGTTGGCACACTCACACCAGCAGAGGCCACCACTACTGTCCCAAACCCTAAAGCTTCCCCCCGCCCACTTGAACTCGTCTTTGATGCCTGAGTTATACCCAGGACCCGGTTAGCAACAGCCTCTAGGGCGGCATAATTTTTCTGCATCTCTCGGTACGCTTTCCCCCAAGAGCTCATAGATTGCCTTTCTTCCCCTGCCCTACCCTTCTCCACTATCATCCCTTCCACTAAGCCTTTAGACTCAGTACTCTCATCACCACTATCCACGTCTTCCCCACTGAAGGCATGGTGACTGGGTGGACTCTAGCTCTCTCTCTCAGAATTATCAGACATCTACAAAAAAAAACAAAAAAAACAAAAAAAAATATATACAGAAACTAAGGCGCATGTGAAGATTGAAAGCAAGTCCCTAGACATGTTCTATAATGTTCATGCAAGTTCATCTCAGTTCCTCTATGTTCTTCAAAATATTCATACAAAACTCAACATATACATGCACTTTGATCCAAAATGAAAGAGAAAAGGAGGCAGTACCTTGTTGTCATTGCCGTGTACGACCGTCGGAAATCGTCCCACCACAGGAACTCTAGCCAGAAATCGCCTAGCTCTTCCTCTCAAAATTTTGGAAATTTTGGAAGTGCTCTCCCTTCTTCCCTTCTCCTCCTTTTATACATATAAAAAATGCATCGAAACGTGAACCGTCACATTAATACCCAACCCAGTGATGCCTCGATCCTCACAAAACCCTTTCAAATTCCGGACATGCGAGACACGCTCGCTGACGTCACCCCTACCGTTTGGCACCCCCCTCCCCCCCGTGCCGAACCTGCAAGGGGACACCCGAGACACGCCTCGTTCGGCACCCCCGTGCCGAACGTGCAAGAGGCCCCCCCTCCCCCCGTGCCAAACGTGCAAGGGGACACACGAGACACACCTCGTTGACGTCACCCCTACCGTTCGGCACCCCCCGTGCAAGCGGCTCCCTTTAGCATGAAGTGCCTTCCTTCGGCACCCCTTCCGCCGAACCTACATATAGTTCCAAAAACAAAAACAAAAACAAAAAACAAAAAAACAACAACAACAACCTACTGCAACCCAAGTGCCTTCTCGCTTCCAAACTTGGGGGACTCAGGGACTGCCCATGGCACCCGCCATGCCAATACGCTCGGTATAATTACGCGGCATTCTTACAAGTTCCCAAACCAGAAGCTACTCCTCGATTGGCAACTTGGGGGACTACTGTTTATGTCATAATCAACTGAGCGTATTCAGCACCAAAGCACACCGGCAAACCCTTAGAAGACGAGTGATATCATCCCCTTCTTAACCTATCGAAGGAAGGCCCCCCCTTCGGAAGCGGTACAACCCCTGCCGAAGCTCCCAACTACAGATCCTAGAGCTATGACACGTGCCACCTCCACGATGGTTTGTACGAAGTCCCACATCGAAACTTTGTGCAAAACGTCCGTTTCAGTTCCCTATAAATAGGGAACAGTGCCCAAGTAAAAAGGGTAACAATTTTCTCACCTTTACTATTACTCTGCCAAAATTACCACAAATAGCTTACTTAAGCATCGGAGAGCCTTCGGCAAGCACCACACCGGTGTCCGAAGCTTAACGACTGCTTCTTCCTATTGTCTTCTGCAGGTTTCTCAGTTACCGAAGGTCCTCACCTTCTTCCCTATTGAAGACCCTGGATTCCCCTTCCTAAGTTGACCCTCCCAAAAAGAGCATCAACATAATCTTAAGTTCTTCACCAGGAAAACTGTTCTTATCAATTACAAGACTGTGATTTCTGCCAGCAGGGACAAGACAAAAGGAAAGTTCAACTATTATTTGAGAGCCCATTAATGTACTGGATAGTTGAACTATCGCATTACAACTAGGAATTTTAAGACTTCATACAAATTTTAAGAATGTTAATACCTGCGTGGTCAAGAAAATTTACACTAGAAAAGGAAAAAAAAATGGAAGAGGAAAGAAAAATTCATACTTCGATAATCCAGAAAACATGCTATCTTCTCCCTTCTCGTTATAATATACGAGAGAGCTCTTATCATGCATGACACCAAACGGAGAACGAACAATCTTCCTTGAAACACCACAACCCACGTGGATTGTAAAAAGTGGGTTAACAGTCACAATAGAAACAAGAACAATTCATGTGAACTTTTCCTAGTTCATTTGGAGTGTTGCATAATGTAAAGATAACGGAGAAAGTCAAGAAACACAGTCAAATGCATAAACCAAATATCGAGATCATTAAAAATCTTTATCATATGTAAGAAGACTTACCTCTAAAAGCCTCCCCAATGCACTGCAAACCCATACGAACACCAAATAAGGGTACAATGGGCCCGAGCTCCAATACAGTTTGCAATGATATTCCAGAATCTTGGGGCGTGCCTATAAAAGGGAAATATTATGTTTAAAAATCAGAGAATGAGTACATGTTTCCTTTTACAAGCATCCACTATACATGAAACACCACTAGAAGGTACAGCTGACCTGGCCCTGGAGAGATTAGCACTCCTCTGGGATTTTTGCCATAAGAATGCAAAAAAGTATGCAATGACAAAATCAGATGCCTTACAGAAGATATATGTATATATCATAATTGCTTCGCCACCCAAAACACATTACATCATGTTTATGTGGATCAGTAAACAATAATTAACTACGTAAAGTACAACTTCTTACCTTTTTAGTTCATCAACAGTTAGTTCATCATTCCGATAGACTTGAAAGAGACATCCCAACTCTCCCATATACTTCATATCAAAGGTAATGTATTACTGCAATGCCTTCTTAATTCGTAAGAACCATCAATAAATAAAAATAAGCAGAGAATAATCATGTAAAACTGCTTGAAATGAATGAGTTCACCCATCACTGATGTTTCAGGAACTCCCACCTGATCTTGGAAAGGGCTCCATTAAAATAAGGACACGAATTTATTCACAATCATGTTTAGCAAGTATTTCTTGAATTGTTATACAAAATTAATCTCCTTGCACTCTTGTGAAAAATGAAAAGGCAGTGAAAAAAAAAAAACATGAATTCATCTCTCCAGAAAAGGGAGTACAAATACATAATTTCATTCCTAACATTCTTGTTTTTTTCCTTTTCATTTCAAATTTCTCATCACATCAAGACTATCCAACAAAAAGAATATTCTAGTGATTCGCTCATCTTTCACTTCTGTCTAGATTTTACTATTGTTGGAATGACAAATATGTAAACTTTTTCTCTATACCATCCTCTTTCATCTCTGTTGGTACCGTAACTAGCCGAGAAACTAGCTAGGCTAGATCATCTACGTGCCATGCTTTGAGAGGGTGACCTTAGCCAAAGAAGCATTACCACAAGTCACAACTCTAAGCAAGGCAAGGAGTCCCACATCGGAAAACTACAAGAGATGGAGACTTCCCCTCACCTATAAAAGAAGACTACTCTCCCTTTAGAAAAGGACTCTCTCTTCTGGTCTTTGGGTCTTGGGTCTTGACCCTTGGGCCTTGGATTCTCAGGCTTTATACCTTGACCCTTGGGCCTTCTTCTCTTTATCTTTGGGTCTAATCCCCTCATACAAATGTAAACAAACATTATCATAATGAGAACATCTTTCTCCGTGGACGTAGTAGCCCATCATTTGGGTGAACCACGTATACCTTGTCTTCTGCATGCTTATTTACTTTATTTACCTTGACTACCGAAGGCAATAACCTGCCGAAGACCTTCACTAGTCATCAATCTGCTGAAGGTTCTTATCTTCCACTTAACCCACCAAAGACACCAACCTGCCGAAGGCAGTCTCTTGCCTTGCCTACCGAAGGCACTTACACGCTAAAAGCCCACGCCTTCACATATCATCCACCACTCCATATCTATCTAAGTTGATACCCATTTTAGGCGTCAACAATCTCCTTCCGAAATAAAATCAGGAGGCATGAAACTCTTAACCACTTTTGGTCCCCTATAGTTTACCAGTTTTTTCCAATTTCGTCTATGTTGTTTCAATTTGGTCAATTTTGTCTTTGTACTTTCACAATCGTAGTAATTACTACGTGCCCCTCACCTTCCACTAGATTAGACCCGTTGGCATCATCTTGTCACCTTAATATATCATATGTTGCCCTAGGTTTTCTAGTGATAGCCTTGCCCTCATACTCGTCGGGGCCTGGCACTTGCCTCGACGGCCGGGTATAGGTCGCGCGCTTATGCACCATCCATTTTCGGGGCTAGTTGATTCGGCAAGTGAGTTGTTACACACTCCTTAGCTGATTTCGACTTCCATGACTACCGTCCTGCTATCTTAATGGACCAACATCCTTTGTGGGTTCTACTTTAGCGCGCATTTGGACATCGTAACCTTGCTTTCGGTTCATTCTGCATCACCAGTTCTGCTTACCAAAAATGGCCCACTTGGAGCTCTTGATTCCATGGCGCGACTTAAAAAAGTAGCCGCACCGTCCTATCTATTTAAAGTTTGAGAATAGGTCGAGGGCATTGCACTCTCGATGCCTCTAATCATTGGCTTTATCCGATAGAACTCGTTCACGGGCTCCAACTATCCTGAGGGAAACTTCAGAGGGAACCAGCTACTAGACGATTCGATTAGTCTTTCGCCCCTATACCCAAGTGA
>NW_018925614.1:0-11664 GCF_002207925.1 Prunus avium | reverse complement strand
TGGGAGGGCCCTATGAGGTTGACACGAGTCTCTGGATATTTCGGGCAGGTACTTCGAGATTGATTCTGCAGGATCGGTAAAGGGTACCGATTGTAGACTTTGTTGGGCCTGTAGTGACTGTTTGTTGCTTGAGCCAATATCATCGGTAGCCGATGCCGATTGGTCAGAGCCTTGAGTACTTGGGGAGTTTCTCTGATCCACGCGTCACTGGATGAGTGGAGGGTCAGATATGGTACAAACATATCTCAAGTACTTAACAATATTTATTCATGAGTATGAGGTCCCAGATTCAATTTCGTCAATACTCTAATATCGTTTGTATAAAAAAATTAAAAATAAAAACCCAACCATATTTAAAATTGAATGAATAGCTCATTCTACTAAAGGATTTATTAAGTTCAACTAAGCTCATGTCGCTTTGAATCAACATGTTGAATTATTTAAACAAATAGATGACATATTTTTTCAAGCATGGGTTAAGGAATTGGTATGAGATCAACCATATCTATTCTTGATTTCTCAAGCATTGAATAACGGATTGTAATGTGAGACCAACATACTTTTTAATTTCATGTGTGTTAGAAAAAGTATGAATATTCATAAATCGAAAAAATCTATATATAGATTCCAAGTAAGTAAACATACCAGAGTTTAGAACACGGATTTAGGTTGAGCTTGGGTTGGCAAATGATATTTACCCCTTTTAGTTTTACAAGTTATAACTTTTTCTCTCAATCAAATTTAGCCAAAGGAAAATACAACTTAGATTAAAATATAATTTATAAATTTTTAATTTTTAATTGAAAATCTTATTTTAAAAGCCAAAGAGCCAAAACAAAGAAAGGATATGATCACTATTTTTGTAAGTTTCTTTAACTGATTTTCTAATCTCATTCCTAGCAGAGTTTAACTCTCAAGTTTTGAGCTAGCTAAGAAAAAAGGTGTGGAGTTTTTGGGTCGCTCTCTCGTTCACACGAGGAGAGCCTTGACGGCTAGGGTTAGGGTTTTTCTAGTTTTCTTTACTCATTCTTTGTGCCATCTCTCTCAATCTTCTCTAATTGTTTCTTTGGGTTCTTCTTGGTGAATTGGGTATGATGTTTTTTTTGCTTTTTTGTTCTCCGTAGGGTGGCTGCATTGGCTTCCTTTATGGGTTCCCAAGGAGCCAGTCGCTGGTGAGGGGTCTCCATCTTAATGCTATAGAGATGGCCACCGCCTCTTCTGCTAAAGGGGATGACAAGTATGCGGCACCAAGCGGGAATCAGAAGCATGCAAAAACTGGTGTTGGGCATCTGATTGTTAGTGTCATGGATTTTTTTAGTAAGCATAGTTTTTGTACCGAGGATTTTGTTGACAAGGCGGAGGAGACCAGCCTCAAGTGGTCTCCAAGATCTCCCTAATAATTCTCCTAAGGAACGTTCGTGGGCTTGGCAACCGATGAACGTTCCTACTATGAAGATCTTTCTTTAGAATTTTCTTCAAGCTAAAAGGACATTCTTGGTCTACCTTGCTTGTCAGCTGGGGTTCTGGATCAAGAAAATTGGAGGTGGCGATTGGTGTTTGGCTGGATCTGTTATGATGCTCACAATACGTTTTTGACTTTGTACAAAGAACTATGATGCTTTCTTTAGATCATAGGAGGCTTTCTTTGACAATATCTGCATAGTGATGGGATGTGTTTCAATGATTTTGCGGTTGGGTGATTGGCTGGATCTATTCTGATACCCATAGTACGTTTTTGACTATGTACTATGATGTTTTTTTCTAGATCATAGGAAGGCTTCTTTGACAGTATCTATGTAGTGATGAGATGTTGTTTTAAGGGTTTTGTGGTTGGGGTTTAGGTTTGTTTGTTTCGTGTAAGTTGTTTGACTCTTCTATTTAGTCAATAGCATGGGTGGTACTCTTTCCTACCTCGGAATTTGTTTCTCTAGGAAGGTTTTAACGAGGTCGTCGTTAACATGCTAGTACTTACCATGTAATGTTCCTTTCGATTTAATGAAATACCACCTTTTCTCAACAACAAAAAAAGAGAGGATATGATCTAAGTCCCAATGACCTATTTGGGAGTGCTTCTGGAAAGGCTAAAAGTGCTTTCTAACAACTAAAATGGCTTCTGACATCATTTGGCAGAAAAGTTTAGAAGCTTTTCTGAGTCATAAAAGCGCTCTTTGGAGAAGCACATGCTATTTGTTTCTTCTGAAAGCACTCCCAAATGCTTTTTCAAGAAGCGTATGGATTTTTTTATATGAAAATTCAAGATTTTTATAATAAAAGTGTTTTTGTTAAAAGCGCTTATGAGCAAAAGTACATCCTAAAGAAGCCATTCCAAATGAGTCATTGGTTAGTTGAGGAATCATCCCAATAAGAGGTCTTGCAAAATTAATGGAGAATTAAATTAAGATGACTGAAAGAGTGAAAGGTCACAACTTTTGTCACTAAAAGTTTAAAAAAAGGTTTCAAATCTATCATAAATCCCATCAAGGCGAATTCCTAAAAAAGATGCGTATTGCCCGATCAAAAAAATTGAAAGAGAATGATAAAAAAGAAGCATATGCCAACTGCAAAGGGGGTACCAAGAACACATATTTGTAGACAAGTGTTGGGTCACACTAGGAGGCAGCAGCACGCCACTGGTGACTCATGAGTCATGTCTGAAGAGAGAAGCTGACAAATCCCATCAATTCCAATTCCACCCATTTCTGCTTCACATTCGTCTACCTCCGACACTCCGAGTCCGAACTGTAACTTCTTCTTACCCTTTTTCAATTCCTTCAATTCCTTCCTATTGAAACAATTAACAATCAAAAACCCAACACCCATCGAGCTGAAAAGGAGCAATCTTCAGCTGAAAACGGACCAATCTTTGTTGATTCTTGTTGTTGTTGAACATGGTTTCATCAAGATCTCTTGTCTTTCTGTAGAGCCTGTAGGGGGTCAGGGGAGAGATTGGAGCGATGAATGTGAGCCGCCCATCGGTTCACCCCGTGGAGGCCCCGCCCTTGACTGACATGGCAGCCCAGAACGCTCTCAGAGTGAGGATGAAGGACGTTCAAGGCATGCCTGGCACCACAGGTGGTCTCGTGTTGCGTCTTTGCCAGCTCGGCTTTGCAGCCATTTCTCTCTCAGTCATGGCCACCACCTCCGATTTTCCTTCTGTCACTGCTTTTTGGTAATGCTTGTTTTGTTGTGTTCATGATTTCACGATTTTTACTTGATTATAGACATGGGTTTTGGTTAAAGTCCAGTCTTTGATGATTATTGTGTTTGCTTTTTTCTGGGTCAGCTACCTTGTTGCTGCTGTTAGTGTGCAATGTGTGTGGAGCTTGTCACTGGCGATTGTTGATGTGTATGCTCTTTCAGTGAGGCGGAGCTTGCGCAACTGCAAGGTTGTGGGTTTCTTCACCATTGGAGATGGGGTAAGATAAGATTCAAACTCATTAAGTCTTGTTGCATAACTGCAGCAAAGCAATACTGGTATTCTTGTTGGATTAACTATTTAGGTTCCATGTGAAATTTAGCCCAAGCCTCCTAAACCAGCTAGAAGTATATGAGTTTTTCCTTCTCTATTGGCAGAATCTGAAGCTACCCCTTCTCTATTGCCTGTTTGCCACCCAACCCTTACCAAATGTGGCATTGATAGATTTCCCCAAACTTGATAACGGTGCTTTATGTCAGAAGCTTCATGTGGATATGTTTTGTAATTTTTTTATCTGATTTCTGGTGTAATGTTTTATCTAATTGCTATTTGGGAAATAGCATAGGGTTCTTTGCATCCATTTGTTAGCTGCCTTGTTCGTATCTGCTTTCCCAATTATATCCATATACCATTGCTTCGAAGTGGAATTTGCTACTCTGGGGGTCCATTGACATAGTTGCTGTTCTAGATTATGCTGCAGTTGATAGTGTTACCATCGATTGTCCCTTACTACACCAAGACACTACTACATCTAAGACTGACTAAAATGTTTCTAATGTTTCTGTTAGTTGATTGGCCCATCTTCTGATCTCTGGAATAATCAGCAGCACAGTAGCCAACTAGCTTGCCCCCTTTACCCTTGTACAATGAAATAAGGTTGTATTTTTACAAACTATACAAGAGAAAACCTTTATATTCAGGTCTCCACCTGTGGATGATTATTATTCTCATGTACATTTGAAAATACCAGTCGTGGATCTAATTCAGATATTTAACAACCAATATTATAACAAGGTAAAATCTCTGTCACATGACATGTTACAACTCGTTCTTCTGAAGTTGCAGTTTTGCCTTGTTTCTCTTCTTGAAAAGTGTTACATATTTGTCTCATGTTGCTTAGGTGTGTCTATGAGCCTCTAATGTGCTCAATTGTCTTTTGTTCTATCGTTGTCTTGATTGTGAACATTACCTTGCCTATCTTTCATTTTATTTCTTCAAGGTGGTAGCATACTCTTGACATTAGAGATATGACTCCATGCTTGTCAACCACATGTTTTAATTCTGGTTGTGGAACCTCTTAATACCACCTACTATTTGTAGGCTGCTTATGATGACCCAACCTAGTTTCTCTTGGTGCCAAGCTTAATCGCAGACAAGTTTCACAGTCTCAGCTTGGACACGATAACTAGATCCCTAACTACCTCGCTCTGATACCAGAATCTTGAACAAAACATGTTGGGAGTCAACAGAATTTGAATAACTTGCATACTACGGCACAACTATAATACACACACAAACAAAGACACTTGTGCAGGCACACTCATTTAAATAGACGCTCTTACTTACACCTGACACCTCACTTTCACTCATGCTCTGCTACAGGGATAATGAGAGCTGAGCTCTCTATATCATGATGAGCAGCTGCAACCAACTCAAATGGCTAGCATAAGTAACTGGATGTATCAGTCCATCCTCAGCTTACTGATATGATGTGTTGTTTTAGGAAAATGTTAAGCCAAGTCTTACTCATAGATATCCCTTCTGGATGTATCCGTTTCCATACATGATACTAATAGATATCCCTTCTGGGGATTTTGTCAAATTTGATGTGTGGCCTTCTTTTTATGGAAGATAACTTAACATCAGTCCTTCATTCATTTGGTAACAATATGCTTTGTTAATATGTACTTGTGCAAATGTCCATTTGTTTGGAAGTTGGAAAGTGAAAATTTGTGCATGAGCAGTACATTGTCCAGACCTAGTCCATCCCTAGCTTACAGATATGTGGGTGTTCTTTTCATGCAGATCACATCCACGCTTACATTTGCTGCCGCATGTGCTTCTGCTGGAATTACTGTCCTCATTGCCAATGATCTTAACAAATGTGATGTGAACCATTGCAAAAGGTTTGAGACTGCCACAGCTATGGCTTTTATCAGTTGGTTTGCTGTGTCACCATCCTTTCTTTTAAACTTCTGGTCACTGGCTTCCCGGTGAAACACGGCAGGGGGGAAATTCATCAGTGAGCCGAGTCTTCTCATATTCTAAAAAAAAAAATTGGCCTCTTTTAATGGCTGTGCGTCTACAGGGTATTTGTTTGATTGCCCTTATTCTGTATATAGAAATATTCTGGCAGAGTTTGTTGAGAGAATAATAACCTCTAGCATGGAGATATGTATAATTTTGGATTTTGAATCTTTTTCCTCATTGTGGGTGTCATGTGATAGTTTTTGTTGTTGTTCCAAAAGCGTTTTCCTGTTGGTTTGCATTGAAACTTCTTAGGGTCTATGTGCACCGAAAGCAGCATTGGAAATTCTGCAGGCTAAAAGCTTATAGGTGCCAAGTGGAAATGCCTGAGTTTATTCTGCAGCTCTGCTTTAGTGAAAGGTTAATGAAGATGATCATGCGTTCCGTTAAAGCTTCTATGATTATTAGTCTTGGAAAATGACAAAAGGCAACAAGTCGGCAAAATTCAATAAGTTGCTTTTGTTTGAAATGATAATCATAATTCACGAATTGCATGTTCTTCTGCTTTGCTGCTCTCTATGTATGGCTTTGACCCGTACCCTATCATTCTGCTTTCTTGAAATGAAGAAGACTTAAACCCATGTAGATTTGATCAAATGAGACAACCCAATGTCATGGCCAAGAATCCCACGTCCAGAAGAATGAGGTCCCTCAAGAGTAGGTATGCAACATCACCTAACATGCTAGTCTTTTCGGTTGATCGGTGAGCGCCTAGCCAGTTAGGAGTAGTATTCGAGCACCCCCATTTTTGGTTAATTGGCAAGCACAAAACCTGTTACGGGGCGTAGATGTATCAATGGTGAAATCAGTTACCAAATACTGCCTTTCCGAAAGGAGAAGGGAAAAAAAACATATGTAGATGTCACAACTTACATTAGGTTGTGCAGTGGATAATATAATTGTAACTGAAGAAGTTCAACTTTCTAAGAATACAACTTTTTCTTTTTCACTTTTTTTGTTAGTGGTTGGTTATATATGGGAAGTAGTTACAGTTTTATTAAGAAGTCTCTTATTTTGGTAAGTCTCTAACTCTTCTGTTAGCTTCTAATCTCCTTTTCTGAGTAAGTGATTAACTGAGGATTAGGCTAATCTTGACCCATCTCTCCTCAACACAAGATTAGTGTTTAATCGAAAGCGTAAGGGAAAAGAAATGGCAAGCAAGATAACGGTCTCTCGTCCCTTTTCAATTCTCTGCCTAGAAGAACAGTCAAGACAGTTGGTAACGGCCATAAAAGATTTAAGCAAAGATGGCTTTCCGTGCTATTAACCTGCTCGTTGAGCAACTTGACCATCTATATATACGTTTCAACCTTTACTGTTGTCTTTGAACAATTTGTCCCAAAGAGAGAAGGGTTTAGAGGGCTTGAAGTTGAAGATTGGAGAAGTATGTCTAATAAGGAAGTTGAGGAGGAAAGAAGGCTATATCAGTGTGCAAGGAATTATGAAAAAATTGTAAAACAGGTAGAGTGTGCAACGTAGTATGTTTACTTTTACCAACTGGATTTACCTTTCCCTAATTTAAATTTAACCATGTTTGAAAATCAAAATTACTGAGATAAGTTAGCCAGGAAATCATAATGCATCCCAACCCCTTAGTTAGAGCATTGTTTCGTTCTTTCTTTCTTTTTGGAATGACATTTTGTTCCAACTTGTACACATAAATTAATTAGGAAACTTGGGTTTGATTTCTGTTCTTCAGTTTGATGAGCTGATTGAGATGATGAACACCCGGAGCAGACTGCCGAAGCGACGAAAGGTATCTTCCGGTAACATCTCTTATATAATTCCATCTTCATCTTTAAATCTCACGTATGTGCATGCAATTTACAGAATTCTACAACTGCTGCTCCTGCCCCAGCAAGTCAACATGAGGACAATGAAGTGTTTGCGCAGACAATAACAAGATTTCTCCAGGACCTGAGAACCAACCCTGCAGAACCTGACTGCTCCACAGCCCCCGGAGATGGAAATTAGTTATCTTCCTGTGGGGAAAAGATTGCTTGTAAAGATGATTATGATCTCACTGCCATCTTAACTAGTAATTGTATTTAGTGGTGCTTAGTGGCTAATAATTAATATTTAAGTGAATGCTTGACTAGCTATCTTAGCATGGTTAAAAATGTAATGATATTCATCTCTTGAAAGTGCATGACAGGTGTTCCAGGCGAAACTCTCTACAGTAAATGTTTTTCCTTTTTGTCAATGCGATAATTTAAACTTCTCTAATCTACAAAATCCTTCTCTGATCTACAGCGAGGATTCGGAAGTTAGGAGTGTGTATATTGCCCTAATCAACTGGCCCAAGCACATTTTTATTTAAGAAAAAGAAAGAATTTGACTTAACAAAGAAAACCATGTACGACGCGCAGTCTTTTGAATAAAAGCGTACAAGACACACAATCGGACATCCAAAATTTCACATCTTTCAATTAAATGAATTACAGGGTCCGAAATTCCTGGAGAACTATTACAAGAAGGAATCATTCCAGGAAAAGAAAAACATAAATTGAAGATTGAACAACTTACATTGGTTACTAAGCAAGAAAATAAAGGTGGCAAAAAGTCATTGTATATTCATTGTAGAAAAGCAGAGTCATTTTATCGAACACCTCTCAGTTTCCTAGAAAGCAGCACAAGTTAAGAGTTGTAAGGGGCCACGTGCATCTCGTGCATACCATTGGAAGTTGCAAATTTGCAAAATGGAGATTGAGCTCATGAAATTAGTTTCTTGGTGAAGAGCATATGGATTGGACAATAATGAGGTAAATTTGGTTATGCTGAAGCTTTTGACCCTTGATGATCAGAAAACCTATTGCAAGCTGCACTTCAGCTTCTCAGCCTCAAGCTCTTGTTTCATGGCTTCCATCCGTTCAACCAAGGCCATATTTTCCTGGGCATTTCAGGGCTTGTAAGAAGAGGAACAAGATTCAAACCTAAAGGAACTTTTAAACACACTAACATATCATTGTCTATCAGAGCCAGCAAGGGAGAAGAAAAGGAAAATAAAAAAGATTTTCATTTAACATCAAAACATGCAGTTTATGCATAAGACTTGGGTGCATAACATAAGTTGAATTTTAAAAGTCTGATAATATGAGCAAGCCATTCTATCTCCTTAAACCAGGTTTGCCAAGGGCTGCATAAAAGTGGATGAATGAAAAAGAGAAAGATTGCATTGGATCTTACAGCTTTTAGTTCTTACCCTCTTTTGACTGCTTGGTTATAGGACTTGTTATGAGACATCATGATAATTTTTGTGTTAAATTTTGTACTGGAAAAAAGGGTCACCTTTTGTAGATTCACCAATTTCCGGTTGAGGCTAGCAGCATTTCCATCATCCTCCTCAAAAGACCCCTTTATCTGCGAGAACGACAAATAATCCATCGGTCCACAAAGAGATGATTATGATAGGCACAGAGACTCTAATCTTATCCTGGGGTGGAGGGAAAGACAAAGACTCCCAATTCTGTGCATATATACTATTGCTAATAAGAACAGACCCGCTTATCAAATGCCAAAACAGAAATATGGGCCTCAACTACTCTTAACAGCTAAAGACCCCTAGTAATTTAGTTGAGGGCATACGATGGTTATGAAGGGATTTGCTCTATCACCGTTCAATGCAAAATTCAAGAAGATATGTTTGAAGCAATAATTTGACAGGTGGCCAGTCCAGAAATGTGCTTTTAGAATTATTATTATCATTGGTAGGTGAGGAGCAGTGCAAGTGAATACTAAACGAAAGCCAATTACAACATCTGATCTGGACCAGCAGTTTTACCACATCAAAACAATAAAATAAAAATATAGGAAAAAGGTTTATTATTTACTGGACAAGATCATGTTGTCAGACTGAAGCATTGTTTAACAAGTCATTCAACTCCAGGATGCCCTTCCAAAGATTGGACCCAAACCCTCTTCTACAATTTTTGGCCAAAACCTCATGACTACTAAAAATAAAGTGATAAAAACCATACTATAGTTTCAAAAATGGTTTAAATTATCTTTTGGGTCAATGTAGAGATCATTTTCAAAGACTACATCTTCCTTTGGCATCCTTGCAATTCTCAGCATGCAAAGTCACCCTCCAAAGTGCATATGAAAATTAATTTGCCACACTAAGTATGCTCCAATGAGATTTGTGAAAAACAGCGACAACATACCGTCTTCTACACACAGATATGAAGCTCTAGTTGTACAACAAATCATGAAAAATAATTGGAAAGAATTAGCAAAATCAGGTGCGGACCTGTTTGAGTTCGTTCATACACTTGGTAGCCCTTTCTGCTTCTACATCGTATTTCAGCCTCCACTCAGCAGATTCATCCATTGCTTCCCTATTAGCAAGGTCGAACTGCCGCCTACCATATTTTGAGAGAAAAAATATATGTAGTTGACTTTAAAAAATCTTTAAATCATAACAGAAATAACAAAGAAACTCGACCCTATAAACCCAAATCAACACTGAAAATCCCATTTCATTTTATGGCAAACACTACTAATTTTTTGACATATGAAACTCTAGAAATGAAAGGTACATGTAAAATCATATACTACAAAATATAAACATAGGAGCGAACCCAGAAACTCAACTTAGGATTTATGATCAATTAGCTCAAGAATCAAAAGAAAGTTTCTGTCTTTTCTCACAACTGATATTCAACTATGGCATCAGAATCACTATAATGGGAAGTAATGCAAGAACTTGGGCTTAAATTTATCTTATATATAAAGGGCAATCATTTTTTCATTCATTCACAAAATCCACAAAAACATGAACCCTTAAAAACAAATTTGAGGTTAACAGAGAGATGAGATGGGAATTAAAGCAAAGCAAACCTCAAGAGCTCAGCTTCATCGGAAGAAACGGTATAGTCGATGGTCCAAAGCTTCAAGTACACGGCAACCCCAAAAAGCATCAGCACCACCAAACCTACCAATATTTTCTTGCTCCCACCACCACCCCCCATTTGTTTTTCTCTCACTCTCACTTCTCTGCTGCCACCAAACCGAAGACAAACACGCGGGTAAGAACCTGGCTTCAACTACTCGTAAATTGGGCCAAAACTAGGCGATGGCCCATGACCCTATACTTTTGGCTTTTTGTTGAGTGATTCTACTTTGCACTCAAAAGGGTCTTTGGACACCCCTGAAGTTCTTCTATTCTAAAATGACAATTATACCCTTATGTACAGTCGCCACGAAGAACTTTTTGGGTTTTGAAATGAAAACCCTGTTCAATTTCTCAGGATACCCACACAACACAACACTATCGAACCTCACCCACCATGTCACCATCTTTCCCTTTCTAACCCTAATTTACCTCTTTCTCAACGGCTATGATGATCATGAGGAAGAAAGTGATGAAGAAGTGGATATGTTGATTGGTTCCTTAAAAACTAAGGAAGAGCTTCTTCTCATAACAAATGAGATTTTGACACTTGTCAAATTCCAAAAGAAATAAAAGTTGAAGGAATTCAAAAGAAAACAAACAAGTTAAAGGAATTTGACAAGTGTCAAAACCCCATTTGTTATGAGGAGGAGTTCTTCCGTTTTTTTGGAATTTGACAGAGTTTTTATATGATTACACAATTTGTATGGAAATGAGCCTCTTACCTGTGATCATACCCATTGCACAGATTTCTTATCAGTTTTTCTGGAGCTTTCAATTTGACCTCCTGTAGGTTTTACTTGGAATTTGGTGATCGCAGATCATGGTATGGATGTATTTTTGTGAATCAAATTCTTTTATGCTCTTGATTTAGCTTGTATTATAAAGCTGACTGGGTGAATGATAATTTACCATTCTTATTCTTGCTTTTCAGGGAAGTTCAGTTCTTGATAAATGCTTACATTCCCTTCATTTTCTAGTTTCTGGTAAATGATTCCCTTCATTCTCCATATTAATTACTAGCGTTTGATTAAATAAGTATTTAAAGAGTATAGCCCGTATAGCCGCGCGGCTATACTGTCTAAATATATTAAAATATTAAGATATTAAAAATTTATAAGGTATAGCCGCTCGGATACTCCTTAAATATATTAAAATATTAACAAGTATAGCCGATCGGCTATACTCTTTAATTATATCAAAGTATTAAAACGTATAGCCGGTCGGCTATACTCTATAAATATATCAAAGTATTAAAACGTATAGCCGGGCGGCTATACTCGTTAAATACATTCGAATTTATAATGTATAGCCGAGCGGCTATACTCAG
>NW_018925611.1:0-19703 GCF_002207925.1 Prunus avium | reverse complement strand
CAAGCTATCCCAAACCTCCTTTTCCCAGATATCATCAAGAACCACTAGATACCTCCTATCCTTCAACAATTTGTGCAGCTTCAATACCAACGCCTCCTCTGCTAGTTTCTTCAAATCCTCCATATTGCAATCAGGACTTGTAGTTGCAATTATTTCTTGTAGAGTGTCTCTTCTACTGTAATCATTAGATACATAAACAAATGCTTTGCAATCAAATTTGTATTTGAGATCACAATGATTGTACAATTTTTTTGCAAGAGTGGTTTTGCCCAGACCCCCCATGCCCACAATAGAAACCACACGGCGACGCGGGTCCATGCTAGACAGTTGTGTTAGCAATGCTTTGGTATCTTCTACAAGATCAACCAAATCATCTTCCTCGATATTGGGCGATGTCTGTCTCCACCATCGTAGCCTTTCATTTGGGGAAGCACTCGTCCCTTCACGTCCCTCTTGAGCAGTGCCAGTGATTCCAAAATGTTCTTTTTGGCTTGAAATATTTTGGACCCTAGATTGAATCTTTCCAATCTTCTTTCCTGCCTGATGAAGATTGATTAACTTTGCAGGTATGTCCCATGAACTGTGAGATGCTGCTTC
Organism: Prunus avium; assembly: GCF_002207925.1. The sequence goes on along the minus strand of NW_018925611.1, from coordinate 19,106 downwards.
GGTGATGTAAGTTTCTACAATATCTTCAGCATCCAGGGCCACTTCTCTTATTTGAGACACCCAATTGCGAAGTCTTTCATTCTTCTCTCGCTTTGCATCTACATCCTTAAGGAAACTTTGCATCCACCGCAGTTGGTCTCGCAGTTGCTCAACCTTGTCGCCCACACCTTCCAAGAGAAGTTTTTCTTCAGTGATCCAGCTCGTGAGCTTTTCGACGACAGTGGAAACTGCAAACTCAGCCATCTTCTCTTTCTGGTCTGATTCTTTCTCTGTTTCTTTTTCCAACAATAAAAATGGCTAGCTCTTAATAATGGAGATTCTTTTTTTCTGGCTTTTGTTGATATGAATGGTTGGTTGCCGTGCTTCACCGCATCCACCTCCCTCATATTCATATTCAGAGAATTGTTGACGTTTTGGTACGTACCAATAATGTTATGGGTCCCTCATATTCATATTCAGTTAATTGTTGACTTTTTAGTACCAATAATGTTATGGGTCCCTTCAACGCATCCACCCACCTCCCTCGTATTCAAACAAAATGGCAAAAGTCATCATCAAAGTATTAAACAACATATAGCTTCAAAATCAAATTCAACTTAAACAATCAGAAATTGCAGTGCAATTTCTGATCAAGTTGCAACCACACTAACAATAAAAACAAACCAAATAACGTTATGGGTCCCTCATATTCATATTCAAATAATTGTTGACTTTTTTGTACCAATAATTGCCGTGCTTCAACGCATCCACCCACCTCCCTCGTATTCATACTCAGAGAGATTCAGTACAATTCTAGGTTTTTTTCCCTGTTAATTTGCTTTCATAGTGACTGGTATTCCTTATTGAATATTTTTTGTTGGGGTTCCTCTCCGGGATGGGAAATAAGTGCAGGTGCTCCATCTATGTTCCGAAAATTCAGCTACAAGGAAATAAAGAAGGCGACAGAAACCTTCAACACGATCATTGGACGAGGGGGATTTGGAACTGTGTACAAAGCTCACTTTGGTGATGGTTTAGTGGCAGCAGTGAAGCGGATGAACAAAGTTTCAGAGCAGGGGGAGCATGAGTTCTGCAGAGAGATAGTGCTCCTTGCTAGATTGCATCATCGTCATCTTGTTTCTCTAAGGGGTTTTTGCAGTGAGAAACATGAGAGGTAGATGATTTATGTAGATTTGTGTATGTTTGTGGAGCTTATGTACCTGCCCAAATGCTTTATGTGTTTCTTGGCAGGTTTCTCATGTATGAATACATGGCAAATGGTAGCTTGAAGGATCATCTTCACTGTATGCTACTCCATCTCCCGAATTCACTTGCTTTGAGAATGGTGTTGTAAAACCACTTTATGGAAAGGGATGATTTGATGGTGTTTTTCATCCCATTTGAAGTCCATTGTTTTATCTTTTGGTGCCTCTCTGTCTCTGTCTGTCTGTCTGTCTGTCTGTCTGTCTGTCTGTCTGTCTGTCTGTCTGTCTGTCTGTCTGTCTGTCTGTCTGTCTGTCTGTCTGTCTGTCTGTCTGTCTGTCTGTCTGTCTGTCTGTCTGTCTGTCTGTCTGTCTGTCTGTCTGTCTGTCTGTCTGTCTGTCTGTCTGTCTGTCTGTCTGTCTGTCTGTCTGTCTGTCTGTCTGTCTGTCTGTCTGTCTGTCTGTCTGTCTGTCTGTCTGTCTGTCTGTCTGTCTGTCTGTCTGTCTGTCTGTCTGTCTGTCTGTCTGTCTGTCTGTCTGTCTGTCTGTCTGTCTGTCTGTCTGTCTGTCTGTCTGTCTGTCTGTCTGTCTGTCTGTCTGTCTGTCTGTCTGTCTGTCTGTCTGTCTGTCTGTCTGTCTGTCTGTCTGTCTGTCTGTCTGTCTGTCTGTCTGTCTGTCTGTCTGTCTGTCTGTCTGTCTGTCTGTCTGTCTGTCTGTCTGTCTGTCTGTCTGTCTGTCTCTCTCTCTCTCTCTCTCTCGGTGGAATCCCACTTAATATGGTGATTGTCACCTTTCCGAATGATATATTCAGGCATCCAAAAGCTATGGAAGACGACATAAAATCATTCTCTTATTTTGTTTCCAAACCAACATTTTTTTAAGGCCATTAATCTATCCTGAATATGTTTACTCACGTGTATGCAGCTCCAAATAGAACTCCTCTAACTTGGCGGACTAGAGTCCAAATTGCCATTGACGTGGCTAATGCTCTGGTAAACTCATGGTTTATGCTTATCTTGTTACTGGCTTCTTTTGTTCATGAGATTTCAGATTTGTTCACAATCAGTTACACAAACGCACACACTGAAAAAATAGATTTTCTTCCTAATTTGCTGTTCTGAACTGCAGGAGTATCTCCATTTCTATTGTGATCCTCCTCTGTGCCATAGAGATATTAAGTCTAGCAACATCTTATTGGATGAGAGTTTTCGTGCCAAGGTATATATGGTTGGATACAGATATAGCTTTTAATACAATCTCTTTGGTGCAAATTTTTAATTTTTAATTTTTATTTTGTAAACAACTAAATGAAGAAAGATAATAGTTTCTCTTAATAGATCCAGGTGTGTTCACATACTCATTTGTGACTAAATTTTCTCCTCTTTAAATAAAAGAGGTTCAAAAAGGAAAGGACACTGTTTACAATTACTTTTAGAGTTTTAAGATATTATGGCATGGAATGTATCCAGAAAATGCATGCTAATAACCCCTTTTAAATTCTTTGAAATAGATCTCTCTCCTTTTGTTCCAGGTTGCGGATTTTGGCCTTGCGCATGCATCGAAAGATGGTTCTATTTGCTTTGAAGCGGTAAACACGGATATCCGGGGCACTCCAGGTTAGAGTCAAGCTTGTTTAATAGCCTGAAATAAAAAAAGATATATATTTTCTTGCTAAAGAACTTAAGAATATTGAACGGATGACTTCAGGTTATATGGATCCTGAGTATGTGGTTACCCAAGAGCTGACGGAGAAAAGTGATGTGTACAGCTATGGTGTGCTACTGTTGGAGATAGTGACTGCGAGACGTGCAATACAAGACAACAGGAATTTGGTAGAATGGTCGCAAAAATACATGGCATCAGAGTTAAGGCTACCTGATCTAGTGGATCCCAGTATACGGGATTCAGTTGATCTGGATCAGCTTCAGACTATCATGTCTGTTGTGAGATGGTGCACCCAGAAAGAAGGCCGGGATAGGCCTTCAATTAAACAGGTTCTCAGGCTTTTGTATGAGAGTTCAGATCCAATGCATAGTGGATTTCTAGCAGCTGTGGATGATGAAGCGTACGAAGAGACTGAAGGACGGGGAAGGAATAGTAAAGGGAAGATGCATAGGAATGACATGATTTTTCACAGTGGGGATGGAAGATATCTTGCTTCTTCTTCAAGTACATCCAGATCCTACTGTAGTAGAAGCTTCTTGCTGGAAAATGGTTCCCCACAATCCCCTCCAAATATTCTATCCGTTTGAAGCATTCATTTAGCCATTATCACCATTTAGAAAGGGCTGGTAGCACTTGATCATTTTTGAAACCACTGAATCAGATTGCCGGCCAGTTGCGAGATTCGAGGTACGTTGAGTATTTCTTTAGCTCAACCTTTTGAAAATCACATCAACAACTTCAAGGTGTTTCCCAGTATCGGCCAAAGGCCAAAGAAAATTGTGAGGACGGTAATGTTGCATCCTTTTGTGTTTTGCTTGTTAAAAGTTTTGGGGAAGAGAAACATAAATATATATATCTTTGCTTGTACTATTGGTATGAAGTTTAACAATTTTATAACCAACATTTAGTATAAAGTAGTGTCATACCTAGAAGAAATGTCTTTTGCATATATAATTCCACATGAATTCGAGTTACTTGTGATGGCCAAAACAGATAAAAAGCAATCTTACTCATCCGTGCCCCAAAAGGGCTGAAAACAATATAGTGGTCTTCTCTTTACAAAATGGTTGTCATTGGTGATAATAATGCAAATGTAAAAATTAGATGACTGAGGCTTGCATCAGAAATAAGCCTGCATTTAGGGCTGTCCAATCTGCTCAAACCAATCGAATCGATGATTTTGCAAGTCCGGCATTGGATCGGATGTGAGAAGAACCCAATTGAATCAAAATCAAATATAGTTGGTTTCTTGCCAGTTTTCCTCTTTTAGTAATTTGAAATTGAATAAATTATGAACATTATTAAGTGATTTGATGGAGAGTTATGTCGGTGATGGACTGGCATGCATACGGCCTCAGACAGAATAATCCTCAACTCAAGCAATCAAACAGCAAGCTTGAAAAACAAAAGAAATTAACACAACTCAATTACATAGTATTTTCTTTCAGAAATTAACACTCGACGAACAACAAACTTTTATTAGGAAAAGCCAAAGAAACAACCTGCAAAATAACCCAAATAGCTAGTAGAACTGGAGGAAATAGACAGACCAGCGAACAAGGAGAAATTTAAAGAAATAGATATAGACAGACCAGTCAATATAAATCCCATTTCCTTTCCTTCAAGAGGTGTGTAGTCAATAACTTAAATCGTTCTGGAATCTTTCGCAATCTTGGACAGTGGTCTATATTTAGATTCTTGAGCTTCATCATTGCCCCTTCTTCCACTATCAACTCCTTCAAATCATCTAACAAATATAGATGTAGAATGTGCAACTGAGGAAACCCTTCCGAGGAGGAGAAAACCAGTTTTGTCCCAGTGTATGAATCGAATCCCAAGAAAAGCATCTTTAGGTTTGGCAACCTCCCAAGCTTAACTATTGAATCTTCCTCGAGGTTGGAATGAGAAAGACTAAGCTTGACGAGGTTCGGTGGGAATTGGTGTGGATCAGGTAGCTTCATTAAACTCCCGGTCAAATAGAGCTTGTGGAGATGCTCCAAATGCGAAAGTCTTATGGCTGTTGTCAATGTTGCACTGGTCAGAAACAAGGATTCAAGGCAGTGCAATCTCTCTATGTTGGAAACCACTGAGTTTAATTCTTCTTGCGTATCTAGTACTATTTTCAGTCGTCGCAGATTAGTCAAGCTGGCTAAACAGCCATCTTCTATCCATCTTCCACCTTTTACCCATTTTAGGGTCCTTAAATTGTTTAAGAAATCCAATCTAGAATCCATTACAGCGATTCGACCTTTGACCACCAAATGTCTCAAATTCTTCAACTTCCAAATAACATCAGGAAAACACTGGCGATTCTTGAAAGTTGTTACTTCGAGTGTCTGTAGATTCTTCAGTTTTCCAATTGATCGAGGCAGATCGATTTTGTCCATATATGTTTCCAATAATACTCCTAGATACTTCAGTGGAATTAGGTTTCCTACAGCACTTAGTGCTCGAGATGAAAAGGGAACACCATCTAGGACCTTGAGCAACTTGAAATCCTTGAAAACAAAGTCGAGTTTTGAATCCCCCATGTTGAAAAATAGAAGGGAGCGTAAGTAGGGGGCATACGGCTTTAGAAAAACATACAGGTTATCATGTTCACCATGGATTGCAAGCCTTCGACATTTGGTCCGTTGTGATTTTGGCGATTCAATTTCCTGCCCACTATAAATTTCAAGAAAACTTTCCTCTCTGCCCTTGGAGATAGAGAATTCTCTGAGAACATCATGCATGCGAACGGTTTTAAGATTTCCAAGTGAGGTTAGTGTTCCTACCTGGATCATGCACCTATCAACCAACTCATTTAAGCAATTTTCGGCAACACCTTCCGCAACTTCTTCTCCTTGTTGTGGTAAGAATCCTTCTGCAACCCACAAGTGTATCAACTTTGTTTTCGATATAGAGGAATCCTCAGGGAAAAGACCCAAATAAAGAAAACATGATTTTAAGTGGAAAGGCAAATCATTGTAGCTTAGACCTAAAATTGCAGAAACACGATCTTGATCAATCAGGCGCCAGTTGATGTTTTCAAGCACACGTCTCCATTCCTCTGCGATCTTCCTTTTCTTGGACAATAATCCTCCAAGCACCACCACTGCTAGTGGCAAACCACCACATTTCGCCATCATATCTCTTCCGAGCTTCTCCAAATCAGAAGGCATTTTATCCATTTCAGGGAATGCTTTCTTGCAGAACAGTTCCAAGCTTTCATCTTGTGTTAGAAATCGCGGCTCAATGGGTTTGCTCATTACATCTGCATATAAAGCAACTTCCTTATTTCGGGTGGTGAGCATCACCTTACTTCCCAGCTTTCCACTTGGAAATGCAAATTGCATGCTATCCCAGACCTCTGTTTCCCAAATATCATCAAGAACCACTAGATACCTTCTCTCCTTCAACAATTCGTGCAGCTTCAATACCAACGTCTCCTCTGCTAGTTTCTTCAAATCCTCCATATTGCAATCAGGACTTGTAGCTGCAATTATTCCTTGTAGAGTGTCTCTTCTACTGTAATCATTAGATACATAAACAAATGCTTTACAATCAAATTTGTATTTGAGATCACAATGATTGTACAATTTTTTTGCAAGAGTGGTTTTGCCCAGACCGCCCATGCCCACAATAGAAACCACACGGCGACACGGGTCCATACTAGATAGTTGTGTTAGCAATGCTTTGGTATCTTCTACAAGATCAACCAAATCATCTTCCTCAATATTGGGCGATGTCTGTCTCCATCATCGTAGCCTTTCATTTGGGGAAGCACTCGTCCCTTCACGTCCCTCTTGAGCAGTGCTAGTGATTCCAAAATGTTCTTTTTGGCTTGAAATATTTTGGACCCTAGATTGAATCTTTCCAATCTTCTTTCCTACCTGATGAAGATTGATTAACTTCGCAGGTATGTCCCATGAACTGTGAGATGCTGCTTCGGCGATGTAAGTTTCTACAATATCTTCAGCATCCAGGGCCACTTCTCTTATTTGAGACACCCAATCGTGAAGTCTTTGATTCTTCTCTCACTCTGCATCTACATCCTTGAGGAAACTTTGCATCCACCGCAGTTGGTCTCGCAGTTGCTCAACCTTGTCGCCCACACCTTCCAAGAGACGTTTTTCTTCAGTGATCCAGCTCGTGAGCTTTTCGACGACAGTGGAAACTGCAAGCTCAGCCATCTTCTCTCTCTGGTCTGATTCTTTCTCTGTTTCTTTTTCCAACAATAAAAATAGCTAGCTCTTAATAATGGAGATTCCTTTTTTCTGGCTTTTGTTGATATGAATGGTTGGTCGCCGTGCTTCACCGCATCCACCTCCCTCATATTCATATTCAGAGAATTGTTGACGTTTTGGTACGTACCAATAATGTTATGGGTCCCTCATATTCATATTCAGTTAATTGTTGACTTTTTAGTACCAATAATGTTATGGGTCCCTTCAACGCATCCACCCACCTCCCTCGTATTCAAACAAAATGGCAAAAGTCATCATCAAAGTATTAAACAACATATAGCTTTAAAATCAAATTCAATTTCTGATCAAGTTGCAACCACACTAACAATAAAAACAAACCAAATAATGTTATGGGTCCTCATATTCATATTCAGATAATTGTTGACTTTTTTGTACCAATAATTGCCGTGCTTCAACGCATCCACCCACCTCCCTCGTATTCATACTCAGAGAGATTCAAACAAAATGGCAAAAGTCATCATCAAAGTATTAAACAACATATAGCTTCAAAATCAAATAGACTTATTTTTCCTAAAATCCAATCATCATTGGGCGACAATCAGAAATTGCACTGCAATTTCTAATCAAGCAACTAAACAAAATCAAAAAGACATTTTTTAAATCCATGTGTCGGTCTCCTGCTGTGGCATGGATTCTATTGGGTGGCTTTCTTGGCTGCCTGTTATCCTGTGCTCCTGTGCTTGTATGCTTTTTGGTTGTTTGCTAGCTGCCGATTGGCTCTCTCCTTTCTGTATGTTTCTTTTGGCTTTTCCCCTTGTTTCAATGGATTCCTTTTGACCCCCAAAAAAAAAAAGTGTCTCTTTCATTTATTATTATTTTCCAAAAATCATAATAAATTCATAAAATAGCATAAAAATACAACAAAAATTCTACAAACTTCTTGTAACACTTTCTACATTTAAGACTTCATAGTCAAAAATACAAATAATATTTATGAAGCTTTAGTAAATAGTAAATCTTGGGTTGTTTAAGCTTTAGCGAATCTTTTTGAAGCATTTACGAAACATATTTTGATGACAGACAAGTGATGCTGCAGCAGTGGGATTCTGACTTAAGTCATTTCTCTAATATACGAAAAATTACAACAAGTTCCTTGCAATGACTCTACGTATTTGAAGTGTCAACAAATGCTTGTAAATGCAAGCCATAAAAAAGAGGCATGTTATGTATATATACCTTTTAAGGTGCTTCTCAATGCAATCAATAATATATCAAGAACCGGTCAACAATTTGTCAATAATCGATGAATAAATTATCAATAGTCCGTCAATATTTTTTCAGTAACACAGCAATAGTATCAACAACCCGTCACAACCATCAATAGTTTATCACTGACATAGAAAGTTTGAAACAAAACCAAAGCTAATATGTTCAATTACACAAAAAAACACCCAGATTAATCTGCCATAATTGTTGCGCCATCTTTTGCTGAATAGACATCACAAAGAGCAAGGTTATCTCAAAGCCAACACTACTACAAAAAACGAAATAGACGACGGGAATTCACCGTCGTTGTAATACTTTGAAAACCGTCGTTAAATCGACAGTCGTCTTTTGGAGTATCAAACTACGACGGCTTTTCACCGTCGTTGTTTATGTGTAAAGACGACGGTTTTTACTAAAATCGTCGTTGTTCTTACTAAAGACGACCCTTTTTTGTTCAAAACCGTCGTTATTTATGGGTAAAAACGACGGTTTTTTAAAAACCGTCGTTATTTATGGTTAAAGACGACGGTTTTTGTTTAAAACCGTCGTAATTTATGGGTAAAAACGACGGTATTGTGTTGAAAATGGTCATTAATTATATGCACAGACGACAGTTTTTCCAATAAAACCATCGTTTTATTATCTTTAAATATGTCGTCTAATAAGTTCTCAACCTTTTACATTTTAGTTTTTTGTTTCCTATGATTCTATACAATGATTGTAACTAGAAAACCAATTATAATGCTTTATTAACAAATATATGCACTCAAAAATTATTTCTTTCATAAAACTTGAAGATTCAAAAGTAATTACATAGTCAACCAATCTTTATTCTATTACACACATACTTCCTACCAATAAATTAAAATAAAGGAGCTCACAAATTCTACTAATTTGATCTGAACTTTATCAATTTGTTCTTGGGTTGACATAGCTCTGCCTTCTTGCACATTTTCCAAGTTGTTGTATTCCCCTCCCCTGTAACAATATCAGCAACAGCAAGCCCTTCTACAAGACTTGCAAAATTAACATCAAACTCCACAAACACAAATCTTACTTCAGCAGTCATGTTGTTTTTGTCCATGCACAGTGCGTCTTGTGTGAGCTGCTCTGAGAAAAGATAACCATAAACAAAGTATTCCTGAAAATAACAATAGGGATAAAAAGCAGAGCCAAAGTAAGAGAATGGGTTTAACTGAACTACTCCAATTATCTATAATCAATACCTAAATCCAAACCTATAACCCATACCAACAGCAGCAAATCTGAACTCAAAAACAAAGATTCCTTTAATTCTTTTAAAGAAACATACATATATATGGTAACAGCCATTCTCTGTGGCCATTTCAGCCACTTCTTCTTTCTCCAATCTGCCAAACTAAAGTGTATTAGAATTGCTTTGAGTATTTTAAGTAACCCTTTTCTTGATGATCTGATAATTGCTTTTAGTTCGAGCTTTACCAGTGAGATGGTCCACCAAAGAGAGAGAGAGAGAGAGAGAGAGAGAGAGAGAGAGAGAGAGAGAGAGAGAGAGAGAGAGAGAGAGAGAGAGAGAGAGAGAGAGAGAGAGAGAGAGAGAGAGAGAGAGAGAGAGAGAGAGAGAGAGAGAGAGAGAGAGAGAGAGAGAGAGAGAGAGAGAGAGAGAGAGAGAGAGAGAGAGAGAGAGAGAGAGAGAGAGAGAGAGAGAGAGAGAGAGAGAGAGAGAGAGAGAGAGAGAGAGAGAGAGAGAGAGAGAGAGAGAGAGAGAGAGAGAGAGAGAGAGAGAGAGAGAGAGAGAGAGAGAGAGAGAGAGAGAGAGAGAGAGAGAGAGAGAGAGAGAGAGAGAGAGAGAGAGAGAGAGAGAGAGAGAGAGAGAGAGAGAGAGAGAGAGAGAGAGAGAGAGAGAGAGAGAGAGAGAGAGAGAGAGAGAGAGAGAGAGAGAGAGAGAGAGAGAGAGAGAGAGAGAGAGAGAGAGAGAGAGAGAGAGAGAGAGAGAGAGAGAGAGAGAGAGAGAGTTTGGCTACCCATGAGAATCCCGGAGAGTCTGAGATCCATGGGAACTGAAGGATTCAAAAGATCCTCGCTGCAAACAAAAAAATCATGAAAATTTGCATCGGATTTTTAGACAACAAATCAGAAGAAGCCTAAGCAAACTCCTAGAAAAGTAACTTCGTACCTTTCTGGTCCACGAGGAAGAAGATCTAATCTAAAGCTTATGAAATGGAAGATGGGAATCCAGATGGGGGCTTAAAAATGATCGCGATGAGGAAGGGTAGCTTCCATGGGCAGCGCGAGGGAGATGACGAACGCGGCAAGATCGGTGACCTGAACGGCTCGACGGAGATGGCGATCAAGGCAAGTTCGGTGGACGGCGCGAGGGAGATGTGCTTCATAGATGTGAGAAAGGGTTTTCTTCTGAAAGGTCGTGATGTAGTACAATGTTTGAGAGAGCGTGGGTTTTCTGAAAAGCTCCGCGCTCGCGAACTTAAAAGTTAAATTTTGTTTAGCGCCTCCTAAAAACACGACGGTTGTAATAAGGTATCGTCGCAACTTTATAAATTAACCCAAAGCATCAGCGTATTAGGCACCTTATCACGACGGTATTATAACACTCGTCGTCTTTTAAAATACCACGACAGTTTTTATATAAACGGTCGTCTATTGGGTGTCGTTGTTTAACATAATTGTAGTAGTGCAATAATAGACCTCAAACCATGTATTGCAATTAAGCAAATGCTTCACACCGTATAGTCATGTCCAATAGATTCCAAATATGATAAGCAGATGGAAAAACTTGCAACGTATATCAAAACGATGAAACATAGAAATTAGAAGTAGGTATCAATATTAGATCTATATAACATTTATACATGACAGGAAGGATGGAGAGTGCTCATTATCTTAGAAGCAGAAATGGCACTACCATATCTGCAATGTCTCTGTAAATTTCCTTGCAGCAATCTTCTGTTAGGGTTCTTTTTCTTTGCTGCAAATTTCTATTAGGTCCTTTGTTAACTACAATTCTAGGATTAAAAGAAGGAAAAGGAATTATGGCCACTTAATGTATGAATACAACCACAGAAACTCGTATAGTTTATGAACTGAAAAAAAAAACCAGGGTACATGGAAAAATTATGAAAGATATTGGGCGCTGAACAAAACTAGAAAGAATTAGGAAAAAAAAAATACCATTGGTTTGAACCTAGTGAGTTAAAAAACAAGAGATCAAACATAGGGATTATATACATATTTTGTCAGTATACCATTGGTGGGTCAGTATAATTGGCTCTCGATTCAAAGCTAGGGATTATATACCATTGATAATGGCAAAATATGTATTCGACAAAAATACCATTGGTGGGTCAGTATAATTGGCTCTCGATTCAAAGCTCAGCCAGATTCCAGATTTTTTATATATTAACGTGGCTAATGCTCTGGTAAACTCATGGTTTATGCTTATCTTGTTACTGGCTTGTTTTGTTCATGAGATTTCAGTTCACAATCAGTTACACAAACACACACACTGATAAAATAGATTTTCTTCCTAATTTGCTGTTCTGAACTGCAGGAGTATATATCTCCATTTCTATTGTGATCCTCCTCTGTGCCATAGAGATATTAAGTCTAGCAACATCTTAATTGGATGAGAGTTTTCGTGCCAAGATATATGGTTGGATACAGATATAGCTTTTAATACAATCTCTTTGGTGCAAATTTTTAATTTTTATTTTGTAAACAACTAAATGAAGAAAGATAATAGTTTCTCTTGATAGATCCAGGTGTGTTCACATACTCATTTGTGACTAAATTTTCTCCTCTTTAAATAAAAGAGGTTCAAAAGGGAAAGGACACTTTTTACAATTACTTTTAGAGTTTTAAGATATTATGGCATGGAATGCATGCTAATAACCCCTTTTAAATTCTTTGAAATAGATCTCTCCCCTTTTTGTTCCAGGTTGCAGATTTTGGCCTTGCGCATGCTTCGAAAGATGGTTCTATTTGCTTTGAAGCAGTAAACACGGATATCCGGCGCACTCCAGGTTAGAGTAGTCAAGCTTGTTTAATATCCGGAACATAAGAATATTGAACGGATGACTTCAGGTTATATGGATCCTGAGTATGTGGTTACCCAAGAGCTGACGGAGAAAAGTGACGTATATTGCCAATGTTTTCAAAGACGAGGCGTTTTTAGTAGCGCTACGCGAGGCGTAAGTCTTGAAGCATTAAGACGTAAGCCTTTTGAATATTAATTTATTTTAGTAAGAAAAATTTATGAATAATACAATATAATTAAATTATACAACTAATTCTTATTAAACCATAACAATCTTTTAAATATAATTAAATATAAGTACTAATTGTCATTCAAAGCATAATAATCAATTCCAAAATATAAAATATTTATTCAACATCAAAACAAAAACATAATTTACTTGCAGTTGAAAGATGAAGAGAATTCTTGAAATTGACGGAGATTATCTAATAATGAAAGAAATTAGGATTGTATTATATAATATATAAATAATTTCATGTGTTAATATATTAATTTAGAAAAAGAAAAAAAAAAAAAAAAAAAAACAGGTAAGTAGAAAAGCTACAGTCGGCTGGAGATAAGAAGATATTACAATAAAGGGAAGGGAAAAAAAACAGAAACTTGCGTCTTTTCTCTTTTTCAAAACACTCCAAGTGAAATGACGTCGTTTCACTTTAAGGTTTTTTAGAACACTTCAATCGAAACGACGTCGTTTCATTACAATTAACCTTAAAAAAAACCCACGCAAGTCGTCTTCCTCGTAGAGCCGCAGCAAATTTGCAGACTCGCAAAATTTCTTCCAGTTCAGAGTGTCCAGATCTGGCGCGCCTTGCAACAACCTAGACTCCCCCCAGCATCAGTGGCAACCCAGGCCCCACCCCCACGGCCCACTCCACCCCCACCCGAATCCAATAGATTCCAAATATGATAAGCAGATGGAAAAACTTGCAACGTATATCAAAACGATGAAACAGAGAAATTAGAAGTAGGTATCAATATTAGATCTAAATAACTAATGTTTTCTCTAAAGCTTATCATCAAAGAACCCTACGTACACTCAGCTGAGTTGTCAACAAAGGTATGTACTTTATTATTGCAAGCTGTACCTTACACTCAGCTTATCATCTAGTGGATCCCACTCCCAGTATATGGGATTGAGTTGATCTGGATCAGCTTCAGACTATCATGTCTGTTGTGAGATGGTGCACCCAGAAAGAAGGCCGGGATAGGCCTTCAATTAAACAGGTGCTCAGGCTTTTGTATGAGAGTTCAGATCCAATGTATAGTGGATTTCTAGCAGCTGTGGACAATGAAGAGTGCGAAGAGACTGAAGGACGGGGAAGGAATAGTAAAGGGAAGATGCATAGGAATGACATGATTTTTCACAGTGGGGATGGAAGATATCTTGCTTCTTCTTCAAGTACATCCAGGTCGTACTGTAGTAGAAGCTTCTTGCTGGAAAATGGTTCCCCACAATCCCCTCCAAATATTCTATCCGTATGAGGCATTCATTTAGCCATTATCACCAATTAGAAAGGGCTGGTATAGCACTTGATCATTTTTGAAACCACCGTATCAGATTGCCGGCCTGTTGCGAGATTCAAGGTACGTTGAGTATTTCTTTAGCTCAACTTTTTGAAAAGCACATCAAACAACTTCAAGGTATTTCCCAGTAATGTTGCATCCTTTTGTGTTTTGCTTGTGCTATTGGTATTAAGTTTAACAATTTTATAACCAACATTTAGTAGAAATTAGTGTTATACCTAGAAGAAATGTCTTTTGGATATGTAATTCTACATGAATTCGAGTTACTTGTGATGGCCAAAACAGATAAAAAGCAATCTTACTCATCCGTGTCCCAAAAGGGCTGAAAACAAGCCTGAGGCTTGCATCAGAAATTAGCCTGCATTTATCTGCATATTTCATTGGATTGCCAAATTTCAAATCTGGCATTGGATCGGATGTGAGAACCCAATTGAATCAAATCAAACGTAGTTGGTTTCATGCAATTTTTCCTCTTTTAGTAATTTGAAATTAAATAAATTATGAACATTTTAAAGTGATTTGATGGAGAATTATGTCAGTGTAATATATTATAATGGACCGGGATACATACGGTACGGCCTCAGAATAATCCTCAACTCAAGCAATCAAACAGCAAGCTTGAAAAACAAAAGAAAAACAGCAGAACAACAATGCAAACCCACCCTCAACTCAATTACATAGTATTTTCTTTCAGAAATTAACACTCGAAGAACAACATACTTTTATTAGGAAAAGCCAAACAAACAACCTGCAAAATAACCCAAATAGCTAGTAGAACCGGAGGAAATAGACAGACCAGCGGACAAGGAGAAATTTAAAGAAATAAGACAGACCAGCCAATATAAATCCCCTTCCTTCAAGATTGTGTAGTCAATAACTTAAATCGTTCTGGAATCTTTCGCAATCTTGGACAGCGGAGTATCTTTAGATTCTTGAGCTTCATCAGCGGAGTATCTTTAGATTCTTGAGCTTCATCAGCGGAGTATCTTTAGATTCTTGAGCTTCATCAGCGGAGTATCTTTAGATTCTTGAGCTTCATCAGCGGAGTATCTTTAGATTCTTGAGCTTCATCAGCGGAGTATCTTTAGATTCTTGAGCTTCATCAGCGGAGTATCTTTAGATTCTTGAGCTTCATCAGCGGAGTATCTTTAGATTCTTGAGCTTCATCAGCGGAGTATCTTTAGATTCTTGAGCTTCATCAGCGGAGTATCTTTAGATTCTTGAGCTTCATCAGCGGAGTATCTTTAGATTCTTGAGCTTCATCAGCGGAGTATCTTTAGATTCTTGAGCTTCATCAGCGGAGTATCTTTAGATTCTTGAGCTTCATCAGCGGAGTATCTTTAGATTCTTGAGCTTCATCAGCGGAGTATCTTTAGATTCTTGAGCTTCATCAGCGGAGTATCTTTAGATTCTTGAGCTTCATCATTGCCCCTTCCACTATCAACTCCTCCAATTCATCTAAAGATTGTAGATGTAGAATGTGCAACTGAGGAAACCCTTCCGAGGAGGAGCAAACCAGTTTTGTCCACTTGTATGAATGGTATCCCAAGAGAAGCATCTTTAGGTTTGGCAACCTCCCAAGCTTAACTATTGAACCTTCCTTGAGATCGGAATGAAAAAGACTTAGCTTGACGTGGTTCGGTGGGAATTGGTGTGGATCAGGTAGCTTCTTTATTTCCCCATCCAAATGCAGCTTGTGGAGATGCTCCAAATGAGAAAGGCTTATGGTTGTTGGCAATGTTGAATTAGACCAGGGGAAATCCAGTGACAAGGATTCAAGGCTTATGGTTCTTTGCTGCAAATTTCTATTAGGTCCTTTTTGTTACCTACAATTTTAGGATTAAAAGAAGGAAAAGGAATTATGGCCACTTAATGTATGAATACAACCACAGAAACTCGTATAGTTTATGAACTAAAAATAAATAAAAACAGGGTACATGGAAAAATTATGAAAGATATTGGGCGCTGAACAAAACTAGAAACCAAGAGCATTAGGAAAAAAAATACCATTGGTTTGAACCTAGTGAGTTAAAACAAGAGATCAAACATCCGGTTCTCTTTGCTTCAACACATTGTATGCTCCTCAAATAATCAAATTGCAAAAAATAGGGATTATATACATATTATGTCGAATACAAAACTTAATATATATTAAATCTAACAATTTAACTTTCCAATTAACAACATTCACACAATAAAAAACACATATTCAAAGTGGCAACCATTTAGATTTTAAAAGGAATTATTTATGTTTTTCCTTTTCAATTTCAGGATTTCTGTACTAGTTAACAAAGTATCTACTCTGGAGAATACAATTCCTTCAGGGCTTGTTTGGTACATCGTATTAGACTCTAGATAGGAGTTAATAATTCATGTCAGTTGTTTGGTGTCAACTTGTATTATTTAATTACATGACTATTTTAAACGGTTTGGGCTTTTAATACTCTCCTTACCTGACTAACTAATACAACCGCACACTCTCCAGTTTAGATAATACACGCTTAATTATAAGGCTAGGAAAAAAAAAGAACACACTTCTACGTGAAAAATCAGACACTATTTTTATTTTCTTCTCCCTAGGGTTCTTCTCTGCTATCTTCTCCAATGGTTATTCTCTTCACTCTTCTCCAGGTATCCATCTCTCTTTCTCATACTTTCTCCAATATGTTTCTCCTCTCCACTCTTCATCTTCTTCTCTGCTATCTTCTTCATAGGCTATTTGGTGACTATTTATGGAAAACACAAATCAATAATTTGTGTATGGTGGTTTTTTTGTTTGAATTTCGAACACCCCAAGTTTGCAGCTTTGCTTAGTGTTGAAATTCATTCTTCCCAGTTATGTTGTCTCGATTCAAAGCTCAGCCAAACAAGTTTGGTTCTCAATCCTATTTTTAATTTTTTAATTGGTGGGTTAGTATAATTGGCTCTCGATTCTAAGCTCAGCCAAATTCCAGATTTTTTATATATTAATTTTTTTTATAATCAAAATCCCATATTCCAAATTTAACTTGGGGGTTTTGCATCAATGATGTGGTGGGCCAGTGAGGAAGACAATGAAGGAAGCAGATAGAGGGAAGAGAGAATTGAGAGAGAAGTTTCTTGTTTTAGTATTAGGCAGCCGTTGGATGTATCTAATGGCTAAAATGATTTCTCAATACTTTGGCAAAAAAAAATAATTTGTCACATGAATCTTACCAAAAAATTTCGTGTTATTTGAATTTCAATTTCCACTTAAATTATTAAAGAATTATAAAAAAAATAAAAACAAAAAACAAGATGGAGTCAAAAAAAAAAGTGCGGGAGCGTGAAAAAATTGGAGGGAACAAGATGCTTTATTATTTTTAATAAAGCATCTATTCCAAAAAAAAAAAAAAAACTACTTTTAGCGGTATATTTGGATCTTTTTAAGGTTAGAAAATAGTTTCTTTAAGACAAAAAAAAAACATAAACACGCTAATTAAAATCATGTCGTTTTGTTTCTCTAAAAAGCAAAACCATGTCGTTTCTTTTACAGAAGTTTCTGGTCTCTTGCTTGCTCTCTCTCTCTCTCACTCACTCACTCCCTCATCAAACGAATTTGATAGCACATTGCCAAGCCCCTTTGAAATTTCCAACGGGTTGTTGAATAGATGATGACTACTGAGTTTGATGTTTGACAATTTGGTCTCTCTCTTCATCTTTCTCCCTCTTCTTTTTCCAGATAACTCAAACCACCAAAAAAATTCCAACTTGGAATTTCTTATTAATTATCATTTTATGATTGTTGAATTTAGCAGATATCAGTTTCTTCATAGGTTTAAATCTACCCAATTGAGATGGGAAATAAGGTAGATAAAAAGTAAGAAATCTGTAACGTGGCCTTAGCTTATGTTTTTTTTATGAAACATTACTCAGGTCAAAATGAAATAGAGAGAGACAGAGAGGGGCGGAGAGATTTCAGGGGAGGAGGGATAGGGGCTGGGGCTGGGGCTGGACTGCGTGGAGAAGAGAGAGAGGCTGGGCTGAGAGATTTCAGGGGCTAGAGGAGATAAGGGTTGGCTGTTGTGGCTATGCCCGACAGGAAGGGAGGGGGAGGATCGCGTTCGCCGGACGTAGGTGATTGGGAGGGGCGTTGGGCGATGGGGAGGGAGATGGAGGATTGAGATGGAGTAATTAGAAAATGACTGAGGTAGTCACGTGTGAAAAGCAACCCACAACTACCGGTTTCCCAGGTTTTTTTCTCAATTTATTCTGGACCATTGGATCAAATAATTCAAATCTAACGGTCCAACAAGTTGATGTATAGATACTCTGATGTATATTAGAAATTTGGAGTAAATGGATTGTTAAGAGTATATGCTGGTATCTGTAACAAAACTTTTTTAGAAAATGCTTAGAGGACAGAATTTTCAATAGGAAATTTAAACCCACACAAACGACTTGTATTAGGAAAAACCAAACAAACAACCTGCAAAACAACAAAGAGGACAGACCAGCAAACAAACTCTTCAATCCAATCCAAGCAAATAAACATCATGTCCAACGGTGAAAAACAGATGTGCAACAACAAAACAAACATCATCAGCATTAAGAAGGATAGGAGAAATTCCTCAATTAACAGTCCAACAAGTCTAAGTTCTCTAAGTATCTATCGCCAAGAAATTCAATCGACGCTCCTGGACAGCGGCTTAACTTCAGATCCCTGAGCTTCTTCATTGCCGATTCTTTCACTATCAACTTCAAATTTGGTATATCTTCTATATGTAGAATGTGCAACTGAGGAAACCCTCGGCTGCAAACCAATTCTTTCCAGTTGTATGAATAGGCTCCCAAGAGAAGCTTCTGTAGGTTTGGCAACCTCTTAAGTTTACGTATGGAGTCTTGGTCGAGATAGGAATTTAACAAACGTAGCTTGATGAGGTTCGGAGGAAATTCGTGCAGAGCAGGTAGCTTCACTATTTTCCCATCCAAATGGAGCTTGAGGAGATGCTCAAAATGAGAGAGTCTTAAGGGTGGTCGAAATAATTCGTTTTCTCTGAATTCCAGTGACAAGGATTCAAGGTAGTGCAATCCCTTAATGTTGGAGAACACAGAGTTTAAATTTGCCTCTTTTAATCCTACTATCTTCAGTCGTTGCAAATTAGTCAATTTGACTAAACCACCATCTTCTATCCATCTTCCACTCCCTAAATTTTTTAGTGTCCGTAAATTGCTCAAGGTATCCAGTCTAAGATTCATCGGGTTGGTTCCAGAAAGGAACAAATGTCTCAA
>NW_018925606.1:8873-22218 GCF_002207925.1 Prunus avium | reverse complement strand
TATCAAATTCCGATTCAAATGTTACATTTTACAAAACTGTAAAATTTGTTTATACTTAAAAGAGTGTTCAACTTGGTTTACCATTTTAAGTATTCCAATATGTTTTCTTGAAATATATGGTGATTTGGTTTGTTGTGTTTTACAATTGGGCATTTGCTCGTGTGCCGAAACGGAGGGCCAAGCAGTTAATGTGATCAAGTTCGATGTGAGAGGATTGAATCTGTTTAATGGACGGCTGACGATTGAGGCCTCCTTCAAGCAAGCATCCAAATCAGTTAAAGCCCATCTGCTGCCCTTTTGCTTGCCCTTTGTATTCTTTTCTTTGATCTGACTGGAATCATGTTCTTAAATTTTTTCTGCTTTCAAATTCTACAGAGAGTTGACATCAAATATGACAACTCCACAATCACTCCGGTTCAGGTAGTTTAAATTATATGCGTCATTCGCACGTGCACACGCATACGCACACGCACACACACACAAACTATTACTTCATTTGCTTCATCATAATGGGTTGCTGTTATCGGCCATAATTTTGAGTTTATTTGTGTTTATGTTTGGAAACGCATTAGTTGATGAACGTGTTTCGGAAAAATTACCATCTTCTGCTTGGAATCTTCAATCCAGAGGGTTGGCTTGAGATAACGTATCCTAAATCACATTAGTTGACACCGCATTATCAATTTTCTATTTCCTGCGCTTGAGGGTTGCCTTTTGGATGCAGACATATCATGTTGCATGTTTTCCTGAATTCAGTTACTGCAGATATCTTGATGAAACCATGAGGATCGGAAGGGATGATAAAGGCAACATCTTCATATTAGAGAGATCAAACGAAAATTCGCTTCAAGCGTCAAGCTAGACTCAGTTCGTCGTTATATCCTTACCGGTTGAAAGATTATTTTTGAAGAGTACATTTCGTTGCTGCATTGTAGCACTTTTGAACATTTTTGTAATTGTAACTCATAAAGCTGCATATCTGCGGTCATCTTTTTTCCAGAGAAATAATGAAAGACGAAGATATGTGCTTTCATGATGAACGATTTCAGAAGCATAACTAATCAAAATAAGAAAGCAGTTAATTGTAATGTTGGCTGCCCACAGTCCATTTGCCCTTACTTTTCTTCCAAGCAGACCTTTAAAAATGCCTCTTCTTGTGGGGAAGACCCAAACTTTCACTGCCCTGCCCTGTAACAGTAAATTTTTACTTTTATTTGGATACAGTGGTGGCAAAGATGCCCAACGACAATTCCTCTCCTAAGTTAGAGACAAGGCTAGCGGCACCAATAGTGTTAAAAGTCGGGCTCAGCTTCAAGAGCTCCCCAAAGCAGCTTCAACAACCAGTTCTTGAGTATACTCATCTTTGGAGGCACTCTTGATCAAATTTGCTTGCACACTTCTGAGGCGAACGAGGTCGTTTAAAGTCGAAAACAAAGGCGATTTTCAAATTTCCACTTCCAGATCCACTATTAAACTTGAAGCAAATAGCATGAACCCCAAGGCACTCCATGCTGCCTCTTACTTCCCACCTTTGAGGCGCCAGTTTCCTTCTTTCTTTCTTTTTTCCTGTTATGAACAAATTTGAGCATTGTTTAATTCAAACATGGTCTCATGTCAAAATATATTAGGGTAATAAAGCATATTTTATAACCAAAATAGATCATCAATTAACAAAATATCTTCAACAAACCGAATTGCCAATGCAGAGCCTCAAATAATGTAACAAGTTCCGCCACAAAAGTCTTAATCTCCAGCAAGCTCTCATTATCAAATAAAGGAGTGGCACATTGACTTGACTGTGAAAGTGCCAGAAGCACTGAGACCCCAAATATATATTTCTCCTAAAAGCCATACGATTAAGCAGAAGGAACACAAACAAACTAAGATGGCAAGATCCTCTTACTCTCATATCCTCCTCCTACACATTTGTTTCATTTTCCTTTCGCTTCCGTCACCATGCTGTGCCTACGATGGTGACCTCGACGCCCTTTTGAAGCTCAAGAACGCCATGAACACTGGTCCCCAAGCTTCAGGGGTGCTGGAGGACTGGCAGCCCTCTGCCCACTACTGCTCTTTCTCTGGAGTCTCATGTGACCAGCAGCAAAGCCGAGTGGTTGCTCTTAACGTCCCCAACGTGCCTTTGCCTGGCTCCATCCCAGCCGAGATTGGGCTTCTAAACAAGCTGGTCAACCTCACCATCGCCGGCAACAAGTTAACCGGGATGCTTCCCTCGGCGATGGCCAACCTGACGTCTCTAAAGCACTTGAACATCTCCAACAACGTCTTCAGAGGCCGGTTCCCGGTAGAAATCTTCCTTGGGATGCCGGAGCTTGAGGTTCTTGACGCCTACAACAATAACTTTACCGGCCAACTGCCACCCGAGCTGGCCAGCTGTAAAAGGCTAAAACATCTTCAAATGGGAGGAAATTACTTCACGGGAGAGATTCCTGAGAATTATTCTAATATTCAGAGCCTGGAGTATCTAGGACTCAATGGTAATTGGCTCACCGGAAAGCTACCGGCCAGCTTGGCTCTGTTAAAGAACCTCAAGGAGCTGTACGTTGGGTACTATAACAGTTTTGACGGCGGCATTCCACCGGAGTTGGGATCGCTGACGTGGCTGCAAGTGCTGGACTTGGCCAGCTGCAACCTGAGCGGCATCATTCCCACGAGCCTAGGCCTTTTGAAACATTTGCACTCTCTGTTTCTACAAGTTAACCACCTCAACGGTGGTATACCACATGAACTTTCGGGCATGACGAGCTTGGTGGGTTTGGATCTCTCGATCAACGAACTCACAGGAGAGATACCAGAAAGTTTCTCAGAGCTGAAGAACATTACCCTTCTCAACCTGTACAAGAACAATCTTTACGGTCGCATACCCGAATTTATCGGCCATCTTCCTCATCTGGAGGTGCTTCAACTGTGGGAGAACAACTTGACATTTGAGCTACCGGAGAGCCTTGGCAGGAACAGCAGGCTTGTGGATTTGGACGTCACCGGAAACCACCTGACCGGGTTGATTCCTCAGGATCTTTGCAGAGGAGGGAGGCTGAAAACATTGATTTTGATGGACAATTACTTCTTTGGGCCAATTCCGGAGGAACTAGGCCAGTGCAAGTCCCTTGTCAAAATCCGAATGATGAAAAACGCAATCAATGGGACTGTTCCTGTTGGGATCTTCAACTTGCCTAACGTGGTCATGATTGAGCTGAATCAAAACTACTTGTCTGGTCAACTTCCAACACAAATGTATGCGGACTCACTGGCAATCCTCAAGCTTTCTGGGAACCAGATTTCCGGGGTAATCCCACGGGCAATTGGAAATCTTAACAACTTACGAACTCTCTCCCTGGCGATGAACAAGTTTTATGGGAAAATACCAAAGGAAATCTTTTATTTGAAATGGTTATTGAAGATCAACATCAGCATCAACAACCTGGGTGGTGAAATTCCAGCTTCAATTTCTAATTGTTCGTCTCTAACGTTCCTTGATTTTAGTCGAAACAATTTGGTTGGCGAAATCCCAAGAGGGACAACAAAGGTAGAAGCAATTCAACGTGTCAATTTCTCTAGAAACCAACTCACGGGACAAATACCTGATGAAATCCCCTACATCACAACAAGCCTCACAACTTTGGATCTCTCTTACAACAACTTCACTGGAACAATCCCACAATCCAGTCAGTTTCTGGCCATCGTGTCGTTTGAAGGAAATCCCTCTCTCTGTCGCAATGTCTCATGCCCGTCCTTGATTAACCAGAGAGCTCGAGACCACAATGCGTTTGGTTCTCCTTTGAAGCTAGCTCTTATCATCATTGGACCGCTTCTGGTTCTCCTACTTATCATCCTTCTGATATTCCTACTTATCAAGGTTTATAGAGTCACAAAGATGAGAAAGATCCAAAAATCGAAGGGTTGGAGGCTCATAATGTTCCCACAGCTCCATCTCAACGTTGAGGACTTGCTCCAGTGCTTAAAGCAAGAGAACATTGTAGGCAAAGGGAGTGCTGGGGTTGTCTACCACGGGACCATGCCAAGCGGCCTTGAAGTGGCAATCAAACAGCTTGTTGGCTCAAGTAGAGGAGGACAGAGGGATCATGGATTTTCAGCGGAAATTAAAACACTAGGACAAATCAAGCACCGAAACATTGTAAGGCTTCTGGGGTACATGTCAAACAATGAATCAAACTTGTTATTGTACGAGTACATGCCGAATGGTAGCTTGGGGAAACTATTGCACGGGCCAAATGCCGCGGAATTGCAGTGGGAGAGGAGGTATAAAATCGCTGTGGAGGCCGCTAAGGGATTGTGCTATCTCCACCATGACTGCTCGCCTCTTATTATACACAGGGATGTCAAGTCCCATAACATCTTGTTGGACTCCAACTTGGAGGCTCATGTTGCTGATTTTGGGCTCGCTAAGTACTTTCAAGGACCTGCAGATTGCATGTCTTCCATTGCTGGTTCCTTTGGCTACATAGCCCCAGGTGCGTAACCTAATTCATCTTCAACAAATTTCAACTCAACTTATCAATGGATTGAATTTCAATCATTTTTCTTGTAAGTATCTACATTTTTTCTTTCTTATGTGATGGTGCACACAGAGTACGGTTATACGCTGAAAGTGGATGAGAAAATCGACGTGTACAGTTTCGGTGTGGTGCTGCTGGAGCTAATAACTGGGAGGAAACCGGTGATGAACTTGGAAGATGAGGACATGAACATAGTAAGTTGGGTGAGGAAGACCACATCAAAAATCCCTTATAAGCCATCTCCTGCATCACCAGCAGTACTATTGGCACTTGTAGATCCCAAGCTCAGCGGGTACCCATTGCAAGGTGTCCTAGACTTGTTCAACATAGCAATGATGTGTGTCGAGAACGACAGCTGCGCAAGACCTACAATGAGGGCAGTCGTTAACATGCTCACCAATCCTCCACCGTCTTCTCCGACCATAGTCAACCTTTAGATATGTTGGTAGACCGACACAAAAGTGATCCTGTTTATGTTAGTGCTTTGGTATGACAATGTTGCTTTTTAAATTTTACTAAACCTTGTTGGTGCAGCTTAAGATTCAGTGAAAGTGATCAGAATCTGTACTTGACTTGATATTCCAATTTCCAAAGCACAAGAAATATGCACTATAATAATTCTTTTTCTTGAGTTGTTAATAGAATTAGGCAAGACACCGATATGTAAAGGACAATATTGAACAGCCCTACATTTATCTTCTAGTAGATAAATGAAAAGACGTCTTTACCTTGGTCGTCGTACTTTCTTTTCACACAGTTCTTGTTTTGTGCAATTAATTTTCTTGTACAAGATAGAGAGAGTGTTATTCAACTTGATGTCTAAGGGCTAGTTTGGTATTCTACTTTGATCTAATTTTATAAACTCAAAAACAGATTTTAAGTCCAAAGCTCAAAAAACCTGTTTGGTATGCCCATTTTTAAAAATCCAAACCCAAAAAAATTCAAAAACATCCTCATTATTGAAAACAAAACAAGTGAGGTTTTACAATTTTTTTTCTCTCTCGTCTCTTTCTCTCCTTTCTCCCCCGTCTCCTCTCTCTCTCTCTCTCTCTCTCTCTCTCTCTCATCTCTCTCGTCTCTCTTTGTCCTCCCTCTCTTCTCTTCTTTTGTTAATTTCAATTTGGGAATTAGGGTTTTTGATTTTTTTATTTTAATTTCAATTTTTTTAAATCTTAAAAATAGTTTCGACTTCAATACTAAACAAGTTTTTAGATTCTAAAATCAGTATTTGAAAACTCTGTTTAAAAAAAAAAATCATGTTATTTGAGTTCATTTTTTTGACTATGATACCAAACGGGTCCTAATTTTGTTATTGTGGTATTTTGAAATGGTCTATTACTTGACTATAATGCTAGACACACCAAACTTTTTTTCCAACTATATATTATCATAACTCTTGCACATAATGTGAGAGTCATGAGACAATTATACTATGTAGGATCCATTCAATGTGAGCGGGTTAGGACAAGAGTTGATGTGTGCGCATATCACTCATTAAAATCATTTAGGTATATTCCACAAAAAAGTATGCTGGAAATCCAAAATCGTTGTCCCTATCTTCCGCGGTCTCGTATTTGAATCACTTGATGCTCATGATACACGACCATCCCCCGATGTGGCCAACTTTTGGTAGATGAATTGAATTCTTAAAAGTTGTTTGAATGGTGTATTAGAAGATAATAATATACTACTAGTGCCCACATAGGTTAGCTAATTCAAAGCAGAATTACTTGTGATTAGCGATTGGTTTCCTTTTCTTGCTTTTTACCAAACCCCTTGTCTGTTTCTTAATAGTTTAAGGTTTTACAAAGAGATCCACCTGTCCAACAATAATGCAAACCTGTGTGATTTCTGAGGATAAAACTTGATTATAATACTTTGGAAAAAGAAATGAAAAAAGATGGTCAGAAAATCAATACTTTTCCTACTCTTCTTCTCACTCACTCACAAACAGCAATCTTTTTTTTTTTTTTTTTCAATCAAAGTTCATTCAAATCCCAAAAAAATAAAGGAAAAACAGCAAATACAGGAGCCGAAGAGGCCATGGACAGAGTACAACAAGCACATGGAACATTAAGCTAAAACCAGTACAGCCTAGCACAATAAATCTTCCTCATCACAAAATCTAACAAAGTAAAAAAAACAAAGCAACCGTCACCGCTAAGGGAACAGGGACTGCACCAAAATGGCCACAAAAGAGGAGAAACACTTCTTCCACACAAGTCAGCACTGCTGCACATAGAGACCCACCGATTGTCCGCCAAGGACAAAAATTTCCCAAAACCCATTAATACATCAACACATGCACAATCATCCAAGAGTCACCTCCTCCATCGCACCTGAATCTGCCAATGAACCCAAATGAAAACTTAGTGTAGGGCTCAATTTTTCCATCTCTAGCCATGCATGGCTATATTTTAGAGCCCTTCATATTTTATTATTTTGAGAAAAATTATGGTACAACACTCATACATTCCACTAATATGTATTGTTTAAATTAATTAAATTACTATTTGGAGATAATATTCAAGATATGACACGTGTAATAACCCGAACCTAAATTAATATTTAGTTATTAATTTATTCAAGTAAAAGATAATTTTACCCTGGAATATTTTAATGGTTTAAAAGTTGACTTTTTGTTCGAGAAATAATTTGGGAATTTTAGTAGTATCGTTGTGTAGAGCACGTCGAGATGAGTCCATAGACACGTAATGAGCTCAAATCGTAGTTGTAACGAAAAAGTTACGATCTACGGAAGTGCAATGGCACAACCATAAATATTTCGAAGTTTAGGTTTTTTTATTTTAAAAAAAAACATATTTTTATTTTCTCTCCCTCTCTCTCTCTCTTCCCGTGAACCAGCCCCCTCCCCCCTATTGTTTTTTTTAAAAAACAGCCGGTGGCTCTCTTTGGAGCCATCGCCGTCGCCACGGGTTGCCTCTCCTCTTCCTGTTCCAGCCCCACCCGATCTCAGCCTCGATCAGCCGTTGCCGTCGCCGAAAATCGTAAAAAACAGGCCAATTTTTACGTAAATTTTCGGAGGCTCGTTCAGGTGATTCTGGCGACCAAATATTGCAATCCAGGTATGCTTTCTCAACCTGTCGAGACATTCTAGGTGCTGGTTATGTTGGATATGAGAAATTTCTGCGTTTCGGGGGTTAAATAAGCAATTGAAATCTGCCGATTTCGGCCACTTCTGTCGAGTTTTTGGGTAGGTCCAAGAACAAAAGTTGCTCCACTCTGTGTGGTGATCATGCAGGTATAAGTCTTGACCGGCGGTTTGGAGATTTTCTGATCGCCGGAATCGCATTGGACACCCACGCGCCGGCAGCGTGGGCCACTTTTGGGCCAGTCCTTGAGTCCTAACATCATCCTCATGTCGTCCCGAGCACAACGGTATACTCGGATATAAATTTGGATATTGTTTGATCGTCGCTCGGATATTGCATATTAGGCGTTATCCGGGTTTGATATGTTCGGGCCTTTGGATCGACTCCAATTTAAAATATGTTGATCTAGGCATTCCTAGGATCGTGTAGGATTTCACGGATTGTGAATCGGAGCCCTGGATGTTCCGATTCAATACGTAAAAGTCTACGTTTTATGATAACCGTCCGATCGTACGATCGTGAGCGATCCAACCATTCAATTAGGACCAAATTTGCAGGGTAGGTTTAGAAAAGTGTGTTGGACCTATAGGAACTCCCAGATTGGTGATCAGAGGTCGTGGGCCTCACGGGACCGGTTGACCAAGTTTAGGCAGTTTGACCCCTCGGTTGACCGTGGGTCTTCCGAGGTAGTTTTACCATTTGAGAAGTATTAGATCGATCTTGTAAACGAATCCTGACTGAAAGTTGAGTTACTCTAATCACTTTAGGATTAGAGGATTGTGTTATAGTACCTTATAGAAATTCTTGGATATTACATTCATAATTGAAATTATGGGATTTTCTTTAAAGGTTATTACTTTTTATTAATTGATATTATTATGATTATAAATCAAGTATATGGATTGGGTAGTATTGGGTTATGTACGGAAGTATATTGTTTTAATGGTGGAATACAATATTTTATAGAATTTATGTGAAAACAAGGGTTGATTTCTATTTGAATTATTTACGGATCTCTAGAAGATTTATGCTTATGTGAGTGTTCATTGGTTTGTAATGGCATTATTTTCATTGATTGAATTACTATGCAATCTATTATGGATTTATATGATTATGGAATGGGTATATTGTCATGCCCCGGACCCGGGGGTAGGTGGAAACCCCAAGCCTGATGCGCAGGGACGGACCCAGGATTTCAAACTTGACTAGGCTAAATTTACCTTACATATAAACATACTAAGTACATAGAAAACTCGATAATAATGTAATTTCATTGATAACAAAATAATAATAATACATCTACTCAAGGGGGGACATAATGAGCCTTACCTCTCAAATAACACTATATAAGTTGCACCCTTTGAGTCTTCATAGAATTAAAATCATTAATTATCGACTCATTATCTATATTATCAGCAAATTCTCTTTCAATGTGAAGTAACATACAATCAGCAAGAAATTCATCACCTATCTTGTTTTGAAGCCGATTTTTGATCAGTCTCATACAAGAAAATGCTCGTTCTGTTGTTGCTGTAGAAACAGGAAGAGTTAACACCAAACGAATCAATTTGTCAATCAAGTAGTAGGTTTGTGCTAATCTTGTTTCCACTAAGCGCTCAAGTAATATAGGAATGGAATCAAGATTCTTGAAGGTTGGATTGTGATCCATATCAATCTTATAAAATCTCAGTTGTTGATTTAAAGCCTGCAACTCAGTTGTAGTGAAATCTTGAGGATAAAATTTATCAGCAAGAGTGTATATATCATCAATGTAAAATCGCTTGAAAGCATCACGGGGATCCAATGATGAGCTAAGACGAAGGAGTTCCACAGTTTCATATGGAAATCTAGTATTTCACTCCTCCAATTGATAATCTATTACCTCATTAAATACATCCATATGATAATAATGCTCCACTGTGATACAATCTTTTTGTTGACAAGAACGCCCAGTGCCCATTGTATGACGAGTACCCATATCAGGCATACTAATTTCATGTTTTTCACAAAATGATCGTACACTCTGTATAAAATCATCCCAACCATTGTTTCTCAACTCATCAAGCTCCATTTTTGTACTTGCAACCAAATTCAAAGCACTTACAATGTCTTGAGATTTTCTTTGAAGTTCTTGACAAAGAAAATCAGTGAATCCCATAGTTTTGTCCAACAAATTCAAGGCAAAGACAAAGTCAAAAGACAACATAGAAATTTTAATACCTTCTGCTTCCCCGTGAAATTGTGCGGTAGGTCCATTATGACTGATATCCTTTAGAAGTGTCTTGGTTGCACCAAATAAATCAATTAAACTCCTAATAGAACTAAAATGTGAGCCCCAACAAGTAGTTCCAGGTCGTTGCAGACATCGAATTTGATTAGCCCCTTTACCTGTTCCAAGTCTTCCAGTTGCTAAGAAGTCTTCAATTTCAGCTTGTCGAGTTAATTTTAACTCAGAATGGCGTTTGGCAAAAGCACCAACAAAATTCACAATGTTATTCAACATTGAAAAAAATCTCCAAACAAGTCCTACCTCTTTAGCAGCAGCGTTTAAAGCTAATTGAAGGCGATGAGCAAAGCAATGAATATAATATGCATACGGACAGTCATTGAGAAATAATGCTTGTAAGCCACTCCATTCACCACGCATATTGCTAGCACCATCATATCCTTGACCACGCATATTGCTTACTAAAAGACTATGCTTACTAAACACTTTACAAATATCACTTTTAAAAGTTGAGGAATTAGTGTCATGAACACTCACAATATCAAAAAACCTTTCTCGAATATGCCCATCACAACTAACAAACCTTATGATAATAGCCATTTGTTCCTTCTTAGAATCGTCAAGTGCTTCATCAACGAGAATACAAAATTTCCCATCTTCCCCAATTTCATTGCGTATCCTCTTCCTCACTTTGTTAGCATAGATATTTAGGATCTCCTTTTGTATCTTATGTGAAATATATTGGGCATTTAAAGGAGCATTTTGTAACACAACTTTTTCAACTTCTTCATTCATTCTTGCAAAAGCCTTTACCAACTCAATAAAATTACCCCGATTAAAGGAGTCATGAGATTCATCATCACCTCTAAAAGCCATTCCTTGATTTGCTAGATACCTAATGGCCTCTATTGTGGTTGTAAGCCTCAACCTATTTTTCGCAACTTCTTGTGGGGGTTGCACAACTCTGTCAATATGGTGAGTTGGGTTCTTTAAATCCATCCACTTTTGAATAGCAAAATGATGTGGTGAATTTATAATGCCTACATGAGTAAGGAAAGCACACTCTTTGCCACCAACTCTTCTCCAATTTCTAAATCCTTCTATAGTGAATGTCTTATGTGAGGGATCAATGTCAAAAAGAAAGCATGGAAAACAAAACACTTTATCTTTATGAACAGAATACTCAAGCCAAGGATATTGGTTATACCAACTACCTTTAAATTGACGCATTTGTTTCCCTTCTAAGTGTGATGGATATTCCTTTAGTTTTGGTTGACATGGTCCTAAGAGAATATATGCTCTTCGAACATTATCACGTTGATTAGGCGGAAATGTGTCTATTTGAGGACGTAATCCTGGATCACGCTCAAGAGAATTGGTATCAACTTCTTGATCAAAATTAGCTCTTTGAGACTCAGCTCTTAAACTTTCAGATTCAACTCTTTGAGATTCAGAATGAGGTTGCTCCTCACAAATTGGAGGAGGTAGAGATGGGTTGGAATGCATGCTAGTTGATTCTTCATTATTTCTTTTGAAAAAATCCCTAATAGTCTTTGATCTCTTAGGATTTGGATGATGATCCGACATTATAAAGTTAAAGTATAACCTATTGGATAAGCAAGAACATCAAAATCAATTACAAATCCTATTTGATAATTCATAACTCATAAACTGAAACTGATAAGCTCCAATTGTAAATCCTAATTGATAAATAAATCATAAGTCTCAATTGCAAATCTGTAATTGATACTAAATAAAATTCAAAAAAAATCTCAAATTTCAACATCAACAAATTGAGAGAAGCTTACCGTACCTGACAAAGTCGACAACTCTAAGAATCAGTTATACAATTTCTTCAACTTTTCTTCCTTTTTTTCTACCAGCTGCGTGCATTCTCTTTTTTCTCTTTTTTTTTAATTTTTAATTTTTAATCCTATATGTTGTAGGCTGCAGCTTTCCTATTCTTCCTTTTATAAGTTTTATTCCCCACGTGAAGGCATGACTAGGATATTCAATTGGATTCCTAAAAAGGGTAGGACTAGAATAATAGGATATTCAATTGGAGCTGGCTGGGCTATAATTATTTTTTGGGCTGGGATTTTAAAAGCCACCTGGGCTGTAGCCCAGGTTAGCCAAACCTGTGTACTGTCCCTGCCGGTGCATGAGAAAATAAAAAGTAAAATAAAATAAAAAGAAAGCCAAAACAGGATTTAAAATAAACTTCTCTTATAAAAATAGCTTCAAAATATTACAACTTTACAATTAATAAATAAAGCTCTATCACTCTCATCTAATTCAGCTTCAAAAGATTTAGTCCTTGTCTTGCCCACAAATTCATCTGAAAAATTAAACAGGGTGAGGGATGAGCAACCACTGCTCAGTGAGTAGATTATGTAATATTCCAGTCTAGCAATGCCATTTTACACACTCTAGAAAATATCATGAAAAGATACTCCAATCCAAATCATATCACATCATCCCTTCATATCTCAGTTATCCTTCATAGCATGTAACCAACCACGTGACCCCTATTGGCCTCACCGCCCTATGTCCCCGTGTGGTACATCTATCCCTCGGATACTCCAACATTGAAGTTCTCTTGTTCCATGAATAATACATACTTCATAAATATTCCAATCAATATATATATATAGTGTGAAAGATTGCACCAAAATAGACATGCTTGGCTTGAAATAGAGAGATATTTGTAAATAGAACAAATCCACGATAATTCATGTTTTTCATATTTTATCACAAAATAAGAACTTTTAGAACACATTACATAAACCACTCACCTTGCTAATGAGAACCCTTTAAATAAATTGGCAAGACAATCCATCTACCTATCTCCTCCAATAATTTCCTCACTATTTTCTCTCCCCTCTACGTTTTTCTCTCTTTGCATGAACTTTCATGCAAGGTTAAGTGCTTTCAAAAACAAAGGAAATGTCCTATATATATAGGGAAATAAGTCGGCAGCAAAACACTTCCTATTGGATGGGTTAATGGCGGTTGATTTATACTTCCTAACCAAGTAATATATAACAGATAAGGAAGAATATCTCTGTCTCTTCCAACTCCTCCAATCCTACACCACTTTTCTTGATGAATTGACAAAGCTAGTATATAGCTATGCTTACTAAGCATTGTTTTTCTTTGACACGTACTACACTAACCATGACTAAGCATATCAATATATAATAGAACAGGATATTTATGTAATACACACATATATAATATAATATAATAAGATATAAATATATATCATGGAATAATATATGTAATAAGATATAAATATTTACGAGTGCACAAGACAATATATATATAAGTTATAAATTAAATATGTAATATTTAATTTCCCGAAATATAATATATATATATATATTTATTTATTTATTTTAAATACGGGTTTCACACACACACACACACATATATATATATATATATATATATATATATATATATATATA
>NW_018925602.1:0-11893 GCF_002207925.1 Prunus avium | reverse complement strand
GGTTTTACACATAGATTTATAGAATGATGGGTATATATCTAGGAAATAGAAATTATAGGGACCTATATTGGACAAGCCCTATTTTAAATCAGAAAATAAAGGGACAAACTAGAAAAGTGGGGGTTCAATAAAGCAAAGCTAAAAGATGAAGACATCATTGATGGGAGATTTCAAGCACGGATTTTTCCAAACTGCTAAACTGTGGAAAATGGAATGACCAGAAAGAAAGCAAAGAATCTAACATGCATACTCAAGACGCCTATGTACGTATCAATGTGTTTTCTCTTTTCAAAGCCATGAGATGAGAGTAGTTATGGAAGTCTAATTATTTTCTTCATCTATTGGACCAGGGCGGTCTTGAGATTTTGAGGACCCTGTGTGAAACTTAAACTAGAGCCCTCACATAGTCTAATATGAAAATACTAAAAAAAAAAAAATTTTGCCATAACTTAATATCATAAAATAATTTTTTTTTTATAACTAAAATTCATCAATTAGCATGTAATAACAATCACAAATCATATTCATAAATTTTTTAATATTTTCATTTCATAAAGTTAAATATTAGTATGTTCTGTAAAAAAAAAAAGAGTTCAAGAGAAAGAAGAATGGCATGAATTTCTGTTTTGGTTTTGTTTTGAAGGGAAGAAAGTACCTCTTTTTTGTTTTTTTTCTTCTCTTTTTCTATAGTTGCAGGCTGGGGTGGAGGGTGGGGGGCGCTGGGGTTCTGGGTTTGTCGGGACAATGGTTGTGGGATGGATTTGAGGGTTGGAGCTTGCGGGTGGTGTTCATGGGGAATGGGGGACGAAAGAAATCGACGGGGGAGAGGGAGAGCGCAGAGTGGAGAGAGAGAGAGTTTAATTTTTTAATTTTAATATTTTAATATTTTATTCATATTTTAATTAATTTTAAATTTTAGAAAAGAGAAACTATGAAATCCATAGTTCTACATAGACAACTAACGGAAAGATGTGACGAAAACGCTAACAACGGAATCACAAATTTAAAAAATCGAGGTATGTTATTAAAAAAAATTAAAAAAATAGAGACTAACATGTATTAAGGATGTAACCACAGGATCTTAAATTGTAATTAACTCTTACTACAATTATACAAACTAGCATCTCCGCACGCGCTTCCACACTTGCGAGAGGCTTTTTTAAAAAAATTAAAAATTTATTTTAGAATTAAAAAAGATAATGGATAGTTGTGTTCTATAAAAATAGGCTATTATCTGAATTTTCTTTTAATTTTAATTTTTTTAAATATGAAAAAGTGTGAATTTATCATATTATCCTCATTTAATTAATAATTTCAATTCTTAATGTTTGCATTAACCAAGGGCATTTTCTGATATTTTGAATGTTTCACCATTCTCTGCCTTTTGCTTTGTATATATAGATAAAAAAGAACCCCCACATTTACACACAATACCATTGTTTCCATATTTTAGAAAATTCATTTAAAGTCAATAAATGTTGCCAGCTGTCCCGCGACCACTTCCAGCTGCCCGGCCGGACCCTTTCCAGCAATAAATTCTGGACGGAGATATACAATTTGCGTAAAGCTTGGGATTGAGAGGTAGGAAGAGTGTTTTTCGGTTTAAATGCCCACCCCTAGTGGATTGTTTTTTATTTTTTGGGCTAATTTTTATATTTGATTTAAAAAAAGAATTTTTTATTAATTTGTTTTTCTCCGTGGAGTCCACTACTAGAGCAAAAACAATTCTCTCAGTCTGCTCTATCTTTTCTCATTCGATGGTGAGTGGGAGACAATATTTCCTTATGCTACATTTCAGCGTTGGGGGGACATATATAAAAATTGCTTATTATTTTTGTTTTGGGCCCCTACATGATTAGGCCAAGTTTACTACTAAACTAATCTTTTTGCGTGGGCTTGGGCATCGACATAAACAATAAATATTATTGTCAAGAATATCTGAACATTGTGACAAGATGATAACAATATAAAGGATTGAATGTAAACAAAAATGTAAACAAGCATTGAATTTAAAGGATGATTACTTTCTGGACAAGTATTGATGAGAACAACGGAGAGGGAGAGGGGATGCAAGGCCTCTTCCTCTTCGCATTGAATTCATTGGAAACTTAGCTTTAACTAGGCTAACATCACCCATATCCCCAAAGCTAGTCTCCATTATCAACCATTCTTTTAGCAACATCAACCTTTCTACCTTCAATTTATTATTCTTATCCAAGTACTTGACAGCTCTCTCGAAAACCCCTCTACAACGCTGAATGCATACACATTGTTCCTCTCTTCCTTGTGCAACAAGAGAATCCTTGGATTGATGACCTTGTGCCTCAAATTTTGCATAGCTGATCCACACCTTTAGGTGCTGTGTCCGGTCTAAGAGTCTCTCGTAAATCTGTCTAGCTCTCTCAACCTCACCCTCCCATCTCTCAAAGTCAATGTAAGCCTTCCACAACAATCCAGGCTTGTCAAGTTGCGGCTGCCCAATGGCAAGTTCGAAAATCCCCCTTGCTCGTTCTTCCTCACCCAGAGTCTTCTCTAGCTCTGCGTACTTGACCCAATTATTGCTATTCCGTGGTGACCAATCCAGATAATTCTCATACAGTTTCCGACATCGATCTACATTCCCAAGTCTCAGCTCCATCTCTATGTACTTGTCAAATATTGCAGCTTTAGGTGCACAGCCTATTGACGCGCCGAGGATCTTGCGCGCCCCCTCGAGATTCAGCTGTCGAATCTCAAACTGGGCCGCATGAAGCCATGCTTTCGCAAACGAAAACTTGGTATGAGGAATCAATTCAAGGCACTGCCTATACGCTTGTCTGGTTCGTTCCACGGCATCTCCTCCAGCAGCAACAAATTCCTCATACCGTGCATAGTCGATCCAAAAATCAACATAGCGCTTCCAAAGCAGCTTGCAAAGCGGAGGAACATTAGCTAAAGCTCTGGCATAGAGCTCTCTAATTCTGTGCTTATTGGCTGGAGCTGGAGCACTATCTTCTTCTAGCCGTATGTAACCAGTCCAGGAATCGTAATTTAGAGGATTGTTCCCAACCTCATGCTCGTACTGAAGCCTCCTCCAATCCCTATTCTGCCTCTCAACATCATAAACCATTGGCCTACGCCCACCCGAGAATCAACTCCCAATTTCTAAATACAGTTCTGAGAATCAACAACTGCAGCTCCTGCTTCTGGCAATTGGGTTTTTGGGACAAGAGAGAATCGTGTTCTGAGACGGGCGGTTTAGAGAGAGGCGAGGGACCCGGTGTACTTCTTTGATTTTCTAGACGGAAAAGGAGGTGGAATCGAATATCAAACTTCCAAACCAATTGCGATTAAGAAACCTAATAGAAACCTAATCAAACTACTGATAATAATAAATAATAATAAAATAAAAAGTAACCTAATCAAACTAGAATTGAAAACCGAAATTAAGAAATTACCATAATGGTTATGGTTGAATGCCGGGCCGAGCCGAGGGAATTGGTGATGATAAAACGGGGCCGTCCGAGGAGGGTTTAGGGACCAGACTCCAGACAGAGGGTGGGGAAAAAAAGCGGGTCCGGGTCGGATTGTGAACGATGAGGTTTAGGCTTGCAAGTTGCAGGCTGAGATTAGATAAGAAAGAGGAAAGCTTTCAAGAGAGAGCCATATGAGATTGGGAAATAGGTTTATCGGGACGGAATAAGGACTCTGTTTCCCGTCCTTTCTTGTCTTCCTTTGTGTATAAGAAATAGGCAGCACTTTAGTGGGTCCAATGCGCTTGACACGTCAGCAAATATAGTCAAACTAACGGAAGGGCTAACTTGTCGTATTTCAGTATATTATCGATAAACGGTTAAATGAAAATGTTACTTTCAAAATAATGTCGTAAAATGCAAACGCTTTATATTTATAGTTGAGGCCTGAAGGGGACAGAATTTAATTATCTCTAAAAATCTAATCAACCTAAAGTCAACCAGATTGTCTTGCCTTTAAAAGCATCTCCAACCGATATGTCAAATTGCCACGTGGACATTATATTATGTTAGAAAATTTTTACGTGAAACCTTGAATTTAATATTCCTTTCTAAATAAGTTTCCTTATTCTTGTGGGATCAATTTCCTTATAACACAAGGAGTGACCAATTTCCTTAAATATAATATAATATAATGTTAGAAATTTTTTACGTGAAACCTTGAATTTAATATTCCTTTCTAAATAAGTTTCCTTATTCTTGTGGGATCAATTTCCTTAGAACACAAGGAGTGACCAATTTCCTCAGAGCATAGGGAGTGACCGCAATTTTCTTAAGGCATAGGGAGAAGGGTACTGTTCTCTATAAATAGAGATATTTGCATGCTATCAATGAATGCATACGAAAATTTGCAAAACATTGTCAAGTTTTAGATTTTCCAAGCGAGTAAACCCCAGCCATGGCTTCCTTCAAGGACGCAAACCCA
Source organism: Prunus avium (assembly GCF_002207925.1). Next base: position 7,456 of record NW_018925602.1, on the reverse strand, counting down.
ACCCTAGGGTTCTTAACCCGAAAGGATGCCGACGTCATGCTACCACGACCCATTAGGGTTAAGAACAAAACCCCGACCCCTGTTCAAATTATCGCAGAGCAAATCCTCCGTGAGGCACGTGAGCGCCAGGAGGCTGAAATCCGACCTCCCAAGCAGAAGATCATTGATCCCACCGAGCTTGCAGATTACCGCCTCCGAAAGCGCAAGGAATTCGAAGACCAAATCCGGCGCATGAGGGGGAATGTCAGAGACTGGATCAAGTATGCGCAGTGGGAGGAGTCCCATAAGGACTTCGAACGTGCTCGCTCTGTTTGGGAGCGTGCCCTTGAGGTTGATCACCGGAACCCTACCCTGTGGCACAACTATGCTGAGGCGGAGATGAAGAACAAGTTCATCAACCATGCAAGGAATGTGTGGGACCGTGCCATCACCCTCTTGCCTAGAGTTGATCAGATTTGGAACAAGTATATTCACATGGAAGATATTATAGGGAATGTGGCTGGTGCTCGGCAGATATACGAAAGGTGGATGAATTGGATGCCGGACCAGCAAGGCTGGCTCTCCTTCATCAAGTTTGAGCTTCGCTATAATAAGATCGAGCGTGCTAGAGCAATTTTCGTCGTGCAATGTCATTCGAAAGTTGGTGCTTGGATTCGGTATGCCAAGTTTGAGATGAAGAATGGTGAGGTTGGGAGGGCAAGAAATGTATATGAGAGAGCAGTGGAGATCATGGGCGATGATGAGGAGGTCGAGCAGTTATTTGTGGCTTTTGCTGAATTTGAGGAGCGGTGCAAAGAAACTGATAGAGCAAGGCGTATTTATAAATTTGCACTTGATCATATACCCAAACAAAGGGTTGAGGATTTGTATAAAAAGTTTGTGTGTTTGGAGAAGCAATATGGAGATAGACAAGGCATTGAGGATGCGATTGTTGGAAACAGGAGATTTCAATATGAAGACGAGGTTAGGAAGAATCCTCTTAATTATGATTCCTGGTTTGATTATATAAGGCTAGAAGAGAGTGCAGGAAATAAGGACAGAATTAGAGAGGTTTATGAGAGAGCTATTGCTAATGTTCCTCCTGTGCCGGAGAAGCGGTATTGGCAGCGCTACATTTGCTTGTGGATCAATTATGCACTATATGAGGAGCTTGATGCTGGAGACATGGAACGTGCACGAGATGTATATAGGGAATGCCTTCAACTGATTCCTCACAAGAAGTTTTCATTTGCAAAAATATGGCTTCTCGCTGCCTTGCTTGAGATACGACTGCTGAATCTCGAGGGTGCACGCAAGATCCTTGGTACTGCAATAGGCAAGTCACCTAAAGATAAGATATTTAAGAAGTATATTGAGATTGAGCTGAACCTTGGGAATTTCAAACTTCAGCACCTGTTGTAATGTATTCTATGTCAAGGATCTGTAAATTATAAGTGTTTTTTTTTTATGTAGGTGCAAAAGAGGCGGATATATGATATAACAAATGTTCTTGAAGGAATTGGTCTCATAGAAAAGAAGCTCAAAAATAGAATTCAGTGGAAGTAAGGGATTAGTTGTATTTGTTTCCTGAAATTTTAACAGCTATTTTTCCACTTTATTAAGTTGTAAATATTCAATTATCCACTGTACATTAGAAGTTACTCAAAATTGAGTGATTGGTTGATTAGGGGACTTGATGTCTCGAGGACAGGAGATGTGGACGAAAATTATCCTAGTCTTGTGCATATTATCATAGCATTCACAGCAGGCAAAATCCACATGAACCGAAATTAATGAATATGGCTTTCGTATATCTGCAGGTAGCCGCAGGAAAATATTCTTGATCACAATCCTTACTATTGTGTCAGCATGCCTGGCAATACTACTTTTGGGTTCCTTTGTCTATCTTGCAGTGACAAAAAGAAATAAAGAAGGTAGTTATGCTTAATTATGAAAAAAAAAAAAAAATTACTTCAAACCTCACCTTACATTCCTAATTGTTTTTTTAAAAGCAGTTGTTTTTTTTTTCAGGAAGAAATTATCGAAGAGCTCTGGTTTGGCAGCTATACATGCAGCTACTTCCAACTTCTCTGATTCAAATAAGCTTGGGGAAGGTGGTTTTGGTCCTGTTTACAAGGGATTGACTTGACTTTGTTTCGTAACAAATTATGAAAAGCTTGCACATGTGCTTGCTTAGTATTTTATTATGTGACTTGAAAGAGAATCTGGTGGTAATTTCTCAGGGTATGCTATATGACGGAAGGGAAGTGGCAATCAAGAGGCTTGACTTCTTTTCTTATGATGGATGGTCGGATCCACTAATAGTGAGTTTCTGTTTATGGAACCGCACCCTGAGAAAATAATGAGATCAGAAAAATTGATGGTTTATTTGCACCTCTGTTTTGCAGAATGGTGATTTACTAGCCTTCAACTTGAAGACACGACAGATGTAATATATTCTCTTACTATCTATGCATTTATCCTCTGTTCCTCGTTGCTACTGCTATCACTAGGTGTTGAGGAAGACCACTTGTTTTGAGTAGATCTATTACTATGTGACACAGTTATTTACACTCATTGATGTTTTCAATTCGAGTGCGGCTCTGTCAAGATTGATGCGGCTGTTTCGCTGGGGATCTCCCTTGGTTCTGTTAAGGGGGTTTTGGTTGATGATTGTTGTATGCTCCTTTCGCAATTTCAGTCAACTTCTTTGGCCCACGGCCCATGTGCCTAAGAATTGTAATCGAGTTGCTAACAAGCTTGCCATGTTTGCTTTTCATTTGCTTCGAGATTGTTTTTTTTTTTTGAAACGAAACGATTATATTGATTGGGTAAATGACTTAGTACAGAGAATCTTCCACCAAAGCATCAGTAATGATCACAGGAGGTTCCCATGACCACGTGGAAGCTGAGGTCAGTGTTAAAGATAGTTGTGCTAGTCTAAAGGCCACTTTGTTGGCCATTCTAGAGATATGCGTAAAGGAACTGTTAGGCAAAAGCGCAAGGATCGCTTTGCAGTCCTCCACCAAAGCACCAATTGAGGAAGTATCCGCCGTTGTGCGACTCAACGATTGGACAAACTCCAGAGCATCACACTCCATCTGCAAGTGATTAAAGTTCCTATCACTAGCAAATTGTAAAGCCTCCCTAAAGGCAAGGGCCTCAGCATGTGCCGGTGATGAAACCCAGGGGAAAAAACAAGCTTTTGCAGCAACAAAAACTCCATCCTCATTCCTCGCCACTAAGCCACCACCACCAGACCCATTATGGGCTCTAAAGGTACCTTTCACGTTGATCTTGATGACCCCAACAGGAGGTTTTTGCCACTTTGCATGAATCCCAAATGAAACTTTGGTAGGGGGTTGGTGCAGCCTCTGAAAGTCATCGAGTAGCCGCATAGTCCCTTCCACCAGCTCACCCTGGCTTCTCCGCTTACCCTGCCAAACCACGTTATTCCTTTCATTCCAGACAGCCCAAGCCAACATCAAGGCCATTGCCGTTACTTGTGGCTTCCAGCTCAGAAGGATATGCTCAACCCAACCCTTGAGATCGGTCATTGGGGTAAGCTGGAAGTCCAGCTGGAGAGGGCAGTTCTTCCACATCACTGAAGAATAAGAGCAGTTAAACAGGATGTGCCTAAGAATTGTAATCGAGCTGCTAACAATCATCAATAAGAAAGATATGAACATTTTAAGTTATTTGATAGAATTATGTTTAATTAGTCTTGTTCTTCTGGACCTTATGGTTCAAAAAAATTGTGGTCAACCACCCTTAGATTTAATCTAAACATTCTTGAAAAAAAAAAACTGATTTAAAAATTATAATATCATCATTTTTTTTACTCTGTATCAAAACACCAATTTGGTTATTAAAAATAAATTTTAAAAACACCAAACAACAAACGCCATCACCCGATTGAAAAAAGGCAGAATTATCCACCACCAGGTGATCAACTTCCACCATCTCCTTCATACTATGGAGAAGATCAACCTCCACCCGCACACCTTTAAAAAATTCTAAATAAAATCTTTTAAAAAAATATCTCTAAAAAAAAAGTCAGCCCCACACCAGATCTCCACTCCCCTGTCCTAGACGCCTACCCGCCCCTCTCTGTATGTTTGTCTCTATGACTCTCTCTCATATGGGATGGGTGTGGCGAGAAGAAAAATACAGTACATCTCCTCACCCACCCAACAAAGAATTGCTTCTAGTCTTCGGAATCTCGCCCCTCATCCTCTCGACCAGATTGCCATCAATGATCACATGCTCATGCTCTCATGGGTCGGGTCCTTCGTCGCCACCATTCAAATGGGTCAGGTGTTGGATTATAAGGTCCAGGAAAATGGGACTATGTTTAATATATTAGATTAAATTTGACGATAATGTTTCATATTTCATTATCATTATTTTTTTTAATTATAAAAATGGATCATCCAATTTAATTTAATTTAATATTAATTGAATTGGATTGAAATGAATTTAAACTTTTAATTTAATTTAATACTAGCCTCTCTGCACGCGCTTCCGCGCCTGCAAGAGGCTTTTTAAAAAAAATTTAAAATTTATTTTAGAATTAAAAAAGATAATAGGTAGTTGTGTTCAATAAAAATAGGATCCATTATCTGATTTTTCTTTTAATTTTAATTTTTTTTTAATATGAAAAAGTGTGAATTTACCATATTATCCTCATTTAATTAATAATTTCAATTCTTAATGTTTGCATTAACCAAGGGCATTTTCTGGTATTTTGAATGTTTCACCATTCTCTGCCTTTTGCTTTATATATATAGATTAACTAGTCTCTTCGCACGCGCTTTCGCTCCTGCGAGAGGCTTTTCTTTTTAAAATTTTAAATTTATTTTAGAATTTTAAAAAAATCATGGGTAGTTGTGTTCCGTAAAAATAGGATCCATTATTTGATTTTTTTTTAATTTTAATTTTTTTTATATGAAAAAGTGTGAATTTACCATATTATCCTCATTTAATTAATAATTTCAATTCTTAATGTTTGCATTAACCAAGGACATTTTCTGGTATTTTGAATGTTTCACAATTCTCTGCCTTTTGCTTTATATATATAGATGAATTGGATTGGATTGAATTTAAACTTTTAATTCAATTGAATTGTATTGGCTAAATCATAATCCAATGTGAATTGATTAAATTATGTTGGCTAAATCATAATCCTATTTTCCAATCCAATCCAATTCACCTAATTTTATCTTTTTTTTAAAGAAGATAAAAATAAAAAAGCCAAATGCAGCCACGAGTGCGCTACTTGTGCACCCACACGAAAAGCATAACTGTCTCTTTAATCCAATTTGAAATTATTGGGCATAAATGTTTTCGTTCTCCAGTGGCTCAAGGCAGTGCAGTTAATAAATATAACATGGATTCAACACTTAAGGAATTACGTGGAGCAGCTAATTCTGAAGGGTATGGGATTTGCTCCAAGAGCAAAAACATGAGCTAATTCACCATGATGTACTATCTTTTGTTTAATGGAAAGTACATTTGAACATTAAAAAAAAAAAAAAAAGGTCTGACTTAAATGGGAGGCAAAACCCAAAATTTGGGATTTTTAGCCCAAAACCTTCTCTAAGACCGTCTCCAACCATGTTGAGGCTAAACTCAAATTTTCACCATCCAAAATACAACTATTCATGTATTTTCAGGACTCAAAATTTTTTTTCATCCAACCTTACAAACTCATAATTTGAGTCCGCAACTTTATTAAATTGTTTAAGAATAATTAACCCTTAAATTTTTTTTCTGGACATTATTTTTGTTTCAACATTCGTGATTTAATTTTCTAAACATTTTAACCTAAAAAAATTAAAATTCCAAAACATAATAGAATTTAACTTTTAAAAAAAAAAAAAAACTGCATATCAGATTTTTTGAAAATATAGCCGTTGTCCATCAATAATGAAATGTGAAAATGCTTTTTCGCACAAAGTTGCTGCCCAAACAGAAATTGTCAGCGGGCCCAGCAATTTTGGTTAGCACGTGGGTTTCCTTCCAGCCATAAACAAAAAATTGCAGATTTTGGGCCCACAAAATTATCAGTCCAGACAATAAAGGGACTGAAATTCCATCTAAGATTTGAGATTTCTCAAATTTTCACCCTCCAAAATACATGGGTTGGAGAAGTTTTTTGGACTCAAAACTCAAAATTTGAGTTTCCACCCCTTGGGTTGAAGATGGTCTAACCCATGCATTTGGAGGGAGGGAAATTTGAGTTGACTGAAAAATGGGGCGGAATTTGGCCTCAGATTCCAGTCCAGGCAGAATTTTTGTGGGGAGGCCTCATTTGAAGCAAATGATGGGCTATTAACCACTACCCCAAGTTGCTGGCCACTTGTCAAAGCCTAGGCAACTTAAAAATTGGACTTCTATGGCTGCATTTCAAATGGGCTTCTTTCAATATTCTTTTTTTCAAACCTAAAGGCCAGAAATCAACGGCTGATATTAAATTTTGGCTAGATCAAAGGGGAAAAAAAATAATCCAAAAGTGATATTTAAATTCAAAGGTAAAAATAAGTAAATATATTATTCTAAGTTAGATGCAACCTCAAAACATATCCTAAACTCTATAAATACCCATCAATTTGTTAATAAAATTATGTTTGTGAAATTTCAAAAAAATTATGTCAAAATGTTCAAAAAAATAAATCACGGAGTAATATGCAAAAATTAACTAAAAAAAATTAACCACAAAAACAAAATATGATTATATTATTCTTTAACAGTTTAATAAAGTTGCGGACTCAAATTATGAGTCCGCAAGGTTAGAAGAAAAAACAGTTTGAGTCCTAAAAATACGTAAATAGTTGTATTTTGGAAGGTGAAATTTTGGGTTTGAGTCCTCTAGAGTTGGAGATGGCCTTATGTCTATCGGCTAGTGCAATATTCGAGAGTAAAACCACTCGCAGGCACGCTGGTTGTGAAAAATGTTTTAGAGGAGCATCAGATGAGCTGCGCAAGCTAAGCCTTGAGACGCAGAAGGGGGTATAAATATAATATGGTACGACGATTGTCTCTTTAAGTACTCAAGTTCAAACTTCTTTCGTGTACCAGATATGAATAAAGCGGTTTATTTGACAAATAATAACATGTATAATGCTCCTGTGTTATTTGACGACAAAGTTAATCGATTATTAACTCATATATGTAATGAGGCTGCTTGTAACCAACAACTACATGCTCACGGAACCCTACCTATTGGGAATAAAGATTCAGTTTATGGTGTAGCTCACTGCACTCGTGGCCTTTTAAAGAGATGTCCACTCTAGTACTTGCACAATACAACAAAATAACCCCAAATTACAGAAACCCCAATTACAATATCTAACCCAACTCGCCATCATTGTCGTCATCACTGCCGCCATCAAGAAACTGTTGTTAATTATTATGTTAACTCGCAATTGTACGGGGCAATTAGTAGTATAGCAAGACAAGTACGAGGTCGTACCCA
>NW_018925599.1:0-21918 GCF_002207925.1 Prunus avium | reverse complement strand
TAAGTCTGCAATGGGTGAGTGGGTATTCTTGAAATTGTCCTCGGGGAGCGAGGGAAGTGAAGTCCCCGTTATGTCATGTTGTTGAGGCGCAGATGCGGGCCAAGTACCCTTGTTGCTTCAATTGACAGGTACGTAAATTTCGAGGATGAAATTTTTATAAGAGAGGTAGATTGTAATAACTCAGTCCTGTCACACATCCCCCGTATACTACAATGGAGGAGCAATACTTCGGCTCGTTTTCACAAGCTAATGAGCCAAGTTTTCGAAAACTGTGAGGTTAGTTGTGTTCGTAATTATTATGTTATGCATATGAAAAAAAATAATACGTTTACTGATATGTATTTTGTATGTGTAAATTGCAAGTTGATGTGCAACTTCTCTGCCCAACTCTAATTGCCCAAAATAATAAGTTTACTGATATGTAAATTGTAGGTAAATTGCAGGTTGATGTACAATATTTGGGTTATATTTTGTAAGTATTGTCACAGTTGTATTTATAACCGTATGCAGGGTAAACTCTCATCGACTGAGTTACGCACTTTGAAAAGTGAATTTCAAACCACAAAGGATGAATTGGCAAAGGTTGCTAGTTCAAATCGAGCGCTTAGAAAGAGAGTGCGTGACTTGGAAGAGATGGTACAGAAGGAGTCTTTGAAACATGAGAAGGAGTGTCAAAAAAAGAAAAGGTGTGGAGGATTTCAGCAAGACTCTCACTTCAATGGAACACTATTTTAAGCTGGAGATAGAGGAGTTGAAAAAAATGAAATGGTGGGTTGAATGAAGGTGATAAAGAGGACAGGAAGAAGTGGGTAGTCCACATATCAATGAAGGAGGTGACAATGACATGTCGCCCTTACATGAATATATTACTCCGACTACAGAACCAGCAGAAATAGAAGCACAAGTCCCTGGTGATGGAGCCGAAGCCTTTGCAGCCATACAAGTCCAAGAGGTAGAAATTGGCACTTCAGTTCCTAACAAACAAGTGCAGCAAGAAGCTGAGAAGCTTCCTACTCAGGAAGATGTGGATGAGTGCGGAGCAATTTGCAAAAAACTGTTACCTTTGTTAGAAGATTGGAAAAAGAGCGACATTAAGACATTGGGAGAGCGACATTAAGACATTGGGAGGTCAAATGAATTCTCCTATCATAACCAATGTTATTGTGGCTGATGATGAAGCAATTAAGAAAGGTAGTGCCATTTTTGAAAAACAAGATGTGGAAGGTAAAGGGTGCAAAAAGAAGCGACCGGCCACTACATTGTTGAGTCTTTACCGATCCCTCGGGGAAAAAAAGGACGATTACTGTTTCGGATGTGAAGGCAACCTCGCCATGTTTTGATTCAATAAAACCCGTGCCCATTGACGATGTTAAGGCAGTAATAGAGTTTTGAACCGCTTCGAAAACTGATTTACGGTTAGGATTTTTAACCTTGGAAATCCAATATTCATGTTGTTGTAGTATGCAGTGATCTACCAATAAGAAAATATAGATACCTTTAATATACATCTTTGTGTTTGTCATATTATACGATGTTCCAATTATTGAATGATTTTAAAATTGAACCTTGAAAGTTTGCCTATTGTAGGGCGGAGATGCAGCTTAAAGCATGTTCAGTTGGCCCGAACTTTTTTACCAACTTATAAATTATACATAATGGATTAACTCCAGGGTAAGAATTTGAACCATACTTCATTAGGATAATTCAATTCTTTTCTCACATTAACTATGTGTACATTTGTATTAAATTGTGGTGATATTATTTACTTCAACTTTCAGCACCTTGACATGGCGACGTTTCTAATATGGAAAAGACAATTTTCTCATCCTTTGGTATTTGGAACCGACTGAACAACTGCAGATTATTGTTTGCAGGTAAAAATGTGAACATGTTAAATTCACTGCTTCAGTTGCTTTAGTTCGTCATTATGTAAGCCTTAAAGGGATTGATCTAACGGTGTGTAAGATACAAAAGCCATAAAGGAATTGATCTAACAGTATGTAAGATACAAAAGTCATAAAGGAATTGATCTAACCGTGTAAGATACATGGTACAATTCACAAAGTTAACAATGGCTACGGTAACCAAATAATGAAATTTATTAGGAGGGAATTTGAAACTCACGCTTGTAGAATGCAATTCAAGATGTAAGCGACTCCAGCCAAATGAACAAGAAACTCTTGAATTGACAGATTATCAGACGCCAAAGCTGTCGTGAACGGACTGTAGAGAGCTCCAAGCACCAGACTTGTGCGGTCTTCTTGGTTAAACAATTCGTTGTCCTTCAGCAATTGGCCCTCACCATATCTTTTCCACAACTTGCGTGTGTAAGAATCCATGGCTTACGAATTGGTGTTTAAGTGTTCTTTGAGTGATCACTATTTCTGGTTTGGGGTGGGGAATTGAGGTTTCAGTGTTCTTGAATGTTTGTTGATTTTGGTTGAGGGAGAAAGAACGAAATAAAGGATTGGGAAAACTTGGAGATACGGAGGATTAGGAAATGTAAGTATGTTATGATATTTTTTTTGATTTTTTTTTACACTCTCAAGTCCAACAAACTTACTTATAGTCCTTGTTAGTGAGTTACAACAGTCCAGCACATTTCCGTTACAGTAGTTAAGTCTCTTAATGACAGTAAATGGCATGTTATCAGTTATGTTGTTATTACTCACAACTTTGAATTAATACTGATGGTAATGGCCCACGGTTACAACCAACACACTTGTATATATATATACCTTGTATCATGTTATTATTCAATCAAGGAAACTCAATTCTACATGGTCGTAGCCATAGATGCTACTCCGGTGCCCACTACTTTTCTTGCTGCTCAACATTGTAGTCATACAAGTCCAAGAGGCAGAAATTGACACTTCAATTCCAAACAAACAAGTGCAACAAGAAGCTGAGAAGCTTCATACTCCGGAAGATGTGGATGAGTGTGGAGCAATTTGCAAAAACTATTATCATTGTTAGAAGATTGGAAAAAGAGTGACATTAAGGCATTAGGAGGTCACATGAATCATCATATTATAACCAATGTTATTGTGGTTGATGATGAAGCAATTAAGGAAGGTAGTGCCACTGTTGAAAAACAAGATGTGGAAGGTAAATGGTGCAAAAAGAAGCGGCCGGCCACTACATTGTTGAGTCTTTACCAATCCCTCGGGGAAAAAAAGGACGATTACTGTTTTGGATGCGAAGGCAACCTCACCATGTTTTGATTCAACAAAATCCATGTCCATTGACGATGTCAAAGCAGTAATAGAGTTTTGCACCGCTTGGAAAACCGATTTACGGTTAGGATGTTTAACCTTGGAAATCCAATATTCATGTTGTTGTAGTATGCAGTGATCTACCAATAAGAAAATATAGATACCTTTAATATACATCTTTGTGTTTGTCATATTATACGATGTTCCAATTATTGAATGATTTTAAAATTGAACCTTGAAAGTTTGCCTATTGTAGGGCGGAGATGCAGCTTAAAGCATGTTCAGTTGGCCCGAACTTTTTTACCAACTTATAAATTATACATAATGGATTAACTCCAGGGTAAGAATTTGAAAAATACTTCATTAGGATAATTCAATTCTTTTCTCACATTAACTATGTGTACATTTGTATTAAATTGTGGTGATATTATTTACTTCAACTTTCAGCACCTTGACATGGCGACGTTTCTAATATGGAAAAGACAATTTTCTCATCCTTTGGTATTTGGAACCCGACTGAACAACTGCAGATTATTGTTTGCAGGTAAAAATGTGAACATGTTAAATTCACTGCTTCGGTTGCATTAGTTCGTCATTATGTAAGCCTTAAAGGAATTGATCTAACGGTGTGTAAGATACAAAAGTCATAAAGGAATTGATCTAACAGTATGTAAGATACAAAAGTCATAAAGGAATTGATATAACCGTGTAAGATACATGGTACAATTCACAAAGTTAACAATGGCTACGGTAACCAAATAATGAAATTTATTAGGAGGGAATTTGAAACTCACGCTTGTAGAATGCAATTCAAGATGTAAGTGACTTCAGCCAAATGAACATGAAAATCTTGAATTGATAGATTATCAGACGCCAAAGCTATCGTGAACGGACTGTAGAGAACTCCAAGCACCATACTTGTGCGGTCTTCTTGGTTCAACAATTCGTCGTCCTTCAGCAATTGGCCTTCACCATATCTTTTCCACAACTTGCGAGTGTAAGAATCCATGGCTTGCGAATTGCCGTTTAAGTGTTCTTTGAGTGATCGTTATTTCTAGTTTGGGGAGGGAAATTGAGGTTTCAGTGTTCTTGAATGTTTGTTGATTTTGGTTGAGGGAGAAAGAACGAAATAAAGGATTTGGAAAACTTGGAGACACGGAGGATTAGGAAATGTAAGTATATGATGATTTTTTTTAAATTTTTTTTTTTTTTACTCTCAAGTCCAACAAACTTACTTATAGTCCTTGTTAGGGAATTACAATAGTCCAGCATATTTCCGTTACAGTAGTTAATTCTCTTAATGACAGTAAATGGTATGTTATCAGTTATGTTGTTATTGCTCACAACTTTATATTAATACTTATGATAATGGCCCACTGTTACAGCCAACACATTTGTATATATATACCTTGTATCATGTTATTATTCAATCAAGGAAAATCAATTCTACATGGTCGCAGCCATAGATGCTTCTCCGATGCCCACTACTTTTCTTGCTGCTCAACATTGTAGTCATACAAGTCCAAGAGGCAGAAATTGGCACTTCAGTACCAAACAAACAAGTGCAGCAAGAAGTTGAGAAGCTTCATACTCCGGATGATGTGGATGAGTGCGGAGCAATTTGCAAAAAACTATTATCTTTGTTAGAAAATTGGAAAAAGAGCGACATTAAGGCATTGGGAGGTCAGATGAATCCTCCTAATATAACCAATGTTATTGTGGCTGATGATGAAGCAATTAAGAAAGGTAGTGCCACTGTTGAAAAACAAGATGTGGAAGGTAAATTGTGCAAAAAGAAGCGACCGGCTACTACATTGTTGAGTCTTTACCAATCCCTCGGGGAAAATAAGGGCGATTACTGTTTCGGATGCGAAGGTAATCTCACCATGTTTTGATTCAACAAAATCCGTGCCCATTGATGATGTCAAAGCAGTAATAGAGTTTTGCACCGCTTGGAAAACCGATTTACGGTTAGGATGTTTAACCTTGGAAATCCAATATTCATGTTGTTGTAGTATGCAATGATCTACCAACAAGAAAGTATAGATACCTTTAATAGACATGTATGTGTTTGTCATATTATACAATGTTCCAATTGTTGAATGATTACAAAATTGAACCTTGGAAGTTTGCCTATTGTAGGACGGAGGTGCAGCTTAAAGCATGTTCAGTTGCCCCGAACATTTTTTTCCAACTTATAAATTATACATAATGGATTAACTCCAGGGTAAGAATTTGAACCATACTTCATTAGGATAATTCAATTCTTTTCTCACATTAACTATGTGTACATTTGTATTAAATTGTGGTGATATTATTTGCTTCAACTTTCAGCACCTTGACATGGCGACGTTTCTAATATGGAAAAGAAAATTTTCTCATCCTTTGGTATTTGGAACCGACTGAACAACTGCAGATTATTGTTTGCAGGTAAAAATGTGAACATGTTAAATTCACTGCTTCGGTTGCATTAGTTCGTCATTAAGTAAGCCTTAAAGGAATTGATCTAACGGTGTGTAAGATACAAAAGCCATAAAGGAATTGATCTAACAGTATGTAAGATACAAAAGTCATAAAGGAATTTATCTAACCATGTAAGATACATGGTACAATTCACAAAGTCAACAATGGCTACGGTAACCAAATAATGAAATTTATGAGGAGGGAATTTGAAACTCACGCTTGTAGAATGCAATTCAAAATGTAAGCGACTCCAGCCAAATGAACAAGAAAATCTTGAATTGACAGATTATCAGACGCCAAAGCTATCGTGAACGGATTGTAGAGAGCTCCAAGCATCAGACTTGTGCGGTTTTCTTAGTTCAACAATTCGTCGTCCTTCAGCAATTGGCCTTCACCATATCTTTTCCACAACTTGCGAGTGTAAGAATTCATGGTTTGCGAATTGGTGTTTAAGTGTTCTTTGAGTGATCGCTATTTCTGGTTTGGGGAGGGGAATTGAGGTTCCAGTGTTCTTGAATGTTTGTTGATTTTGGTTGAGGGAGAAAGAACGAAATAAAGGATTCGGAAAACTTGGAGACACGGAGAATTAGGAAATGTAAGTATGTTATGATTTTTTGTTTTACTCTCAAGTCCAACAAACTTACTTATAGTCATTGTTAGGGAGTTACAACAGTCCAGCACATTTCCGTTACAGTAGTTAAGTCTCTTAATGACAGTAAATGACATGTTATCAGTTATGTTGTTATTACACACAACTTTGTATTAATACTGAAGATAATGGCCCACGGTTATAGCCAACACACTTGTATATATATACCTTGTATCATGTTATTATTCAATCAAGGAAAATCAATTCTACATGGTCGTAGCCATAGATGCTTCTCCGGTGGCCACTACTTTTCTTGCTGCTCAACATTGTAGTCATACAAGTCCAAGAGGCAGAAATTCGCACTTCAGTTCCTAACAAATAAGTGCAGCAAGAAGCTGAGAAGCTTCCTACTCCGGAAGATGTGGATGAGTGCGGAGCAATTTGCAAAAAAACTATTGTCTCTATTAGAAGATTGGAAAAAGAGCAACATTAAGACATTGGGAGGTCAGATGAATCCTCATATCATAACCAATGTTATTGTGGCTGATGATGAAGCAATTAAGAAAGGTAGTACTACTGTTGAAAAACAAGATGTGGCAGGTAAAGTGTGCAAAAAGAAGCGGCCGGCCACTACATTGTTGACTCTTTACCGATCCCTCAGGGAAAAAAAGGACGACTACTGTTTCGGATGCGAAGGCAACCTCACCATATTTTGATTCAACAAAACCCGTGCCCATTGACGATGTCAAGGCAGTAATAAAGTTTTGCAACGCTTGGAAAACCGATTTACGGTTATGATTTTTAACCTTGGAAATCCAATATTCATGTTGTTGTAGTATGCAGTGATCTACCAGTAAGAAAATATAGATACCTTTAATATACATGTATGTGTTTGTCATATTATACAATGTTCCAATTATTGAATGATTACAAAATTGAACCTTGGAAGTTTGCCTATTGTAGGGCGGAGGTGCAGCTTAAAGCATGTTCAGTTGGCCCGAACATTTTTTTACCAACTTATAAATTATACATAATGGATTAACTCCAGGGTAAGAATTTGAACCATACTTCATTAGGATAATTCAATTCTTTTCTCACATTAACTATGTGTACATTTGTATTAAATTGTGGTGATATTATTTACTTCAACTTTCAGCACCTTGACATGGCGAAGTTTCCAATATGGAAAAGACAACTTTCTCATCCTTTGGTATTTGGAACCGACTGAACAGCTGCAGATTATTGTTTGCAGGTAGAAATGTGAACATGTAAAATTCACTGCTTCGGTTGTATTAGTTCGTCATTATGTAAGCCTTAAAGGAATTGATCTAACGGTGTGTTAGATACAAAAGCCATAAAGGAATTGATCTAACAATATGTAAGAAACAAAAGTCATAAAGGAATTGATCTAACCGTGTAAGATACATGGTACAATTCACAAAGTCAACAATGGCTACGGTAACCAAATAATGAAATTTATTATGAGGGAATTTGAAACTCACGTTTGTAGAATGCAATTCAGGATGTAAGTGACTCCAGCCAAATGAACATGAACATCTTGAATTGACAGATTATCATACGCCAAAGCTATCGTGAACGGACTGTAGAGAGCTCCAAGCACCAGACTTGTGCGGTCTTCTTGGTTCAACAATTCGTTGTCCTTCAGCAATTGGCCTTCACCATATCTTTTCCACAACTTGCGAGTGTAAGAATCCATGGCTTACGAATTGGTGTTTAAGTGTTCTTTGAGTGATCGTTATTTCTGGTTTGGGGAGGGGAATTGAGGTTTCACTGCTCTTGAATGTTTGTTGATTTTGGTTGAGGGAGAAAGAATGAAATAAAGGATTGGGAAAACTTGGAGACACGGAGGATTAGGAAATGTAAGTTGTGATTTTTTGTTTGTTTTTTTGTTTTACTCTCAAGTCCAACAAACTTACTTATAGTCCTTGTTAGGGAGTTACAACAGTCCAGCACATTTCCGCTACAGTAGTTAAGTCTCTTAATGACAGTAAATGACATGTTATCAGTTATGTTGTTATTGCTCACAACTTTGTATTAATACTTATGATAATGGCCCACGGTTACAGCCAACACACTTGTATATATATACATTGTATCATGTTATTATTCAATCAAGGAAAATCAATTCTATGTGGTTGTAGCCATAGATGCTTCTCAACATTGTAGTCCACGCTACTCACGTAATGGGTCTCCTAGGGACACCCTAGCTCTTTCCTCTCCTACTGGTTCATCTACCTATTTCACCGATGGGTCTTCTTCCTCTTTCTCTCGGCCGCGTGGTTCCTTTGCTACTCTGGGCTTTTAGGTGCTCCACCCACTCCTTACCCAGCACCGTAGTGCTGGACTTGCCATAAGTTTGGTCACATTACTGCCGGCTGTCCCAATTCCCTTATCTTTGCCGGAATGCACATTACCCCGTCCTCTGAACCCAATTGGTACTTTGATTCAGGTGCCACCAATCATATGACTCATGATGACAGCTCGGTTCTCTTTTTCACTCCCACTTTTTCTTCTAGCCAAGTTGTTGTTGGTAATTGTATTTCTCTCCCTATTACTCATTCTTGTAATCTCTCATTCTCTTTTGGTTCATATGTCTTTCGTCCTTCGGATGTTCGTTGTGTTCCTTCTTTGTATAAAAATTTATTATCCATTGCTCAGCTAACTAAAGACTCTAATGTTAGTATTACATTTTTTCCGTGGGGCTATCACATTCATGACTTATCTATTGGCTTGCTTCTTTTTCAATGCCAATGTAAAAATGGGCTTTATCCTGTTCGTCCTAAGGTTTTCTCACCTTCCAAGGTTGCACTTGCTTCTATAATCGTGTCGTCGTCTCTTTGACATCGTCATCTTGGTCATTCCTCTAATAAAGTGTTTGGCACTCTTGTGTCTTAGTCTCTATTAGATTCCAAAAGTTTTATCAATCAAACATGTAATCATTGTGCTTTGGCGAAATCTATTAGACTTTCTTTTTCCTCTCATGAACATTGTTCTATTGCTCCTTTGGATCTCATCCGTTCATTACTATGTTTTATTCACTGACGACTTTACACATTTTCCTGGATTTTTCCCCTACATCTCAAATCTGAAGTCTTTCATCATTTTTCCAACTTTGTCATGTATGTCCAAACTCAATTTTCTCGGACTATCAAACAATTCCAAAGCGATGGTGGTAAAGAATATGATAATTTCCAATTTAAACAATTTTGTGCAATTGATGGAATTTTGCATTGTTTTTCTTGCCCACACACGGATTAGCTGAACGCAAGAATTGTCATATTGCTGACATGGGTCGCACCCTTTTACTTACTGCCCACCTCCCTCATCATTTGTGCGTTGGAGCACTTTGTAATGCTGTTCACTTGATCAATTGTCTGCCTACTCCAGTTCTCAAATGGGCGTCTCCATATAAAAAATTGTTCTCTCATGATCCTGACTGCTCTCTTCTTCGGGTGTTCGGTAGTGTATGTTATTCGTTTCTTGGTGATTATGTGTCTAATAAATTACAACATCACTCTCTTGAGTGTGTTTTTGTAGGTTACAACGATCACCATCACAGTTACCGATGTCTTCATCCTCCTACAGGACGACTCTACACCTCTCATCATGTCACCTTTCATGAAGACAAATTTTACTATTCTATCAATCCTACTTCCACTCAAGACACCCCTACACTAGTTCTTCCTATTAGGTTTTCCTCAAATCCATTACCCATTATAAGCCCACAGCCGCCCAACCCATCAACCCGAACACACTCGCCTACACAACTCACTCAACCAAACACGTCCTCCTCCTCATCACTCTCTCCCTCAAAACCGGAATCTTCTTCTTCCTCGCCCCCCAACCAATCTCTTCCCTTGAATTCTTCTCCCATCGCCAGCCCACATGACCTGTCTCCACCATCCTTCCCCACCTCCACCACCAGATCTGCCCCAAATACGGGCTCACATTCCTCCACTTTTTCTCTCCAGCCGTTAGTCCTATCTCCACCGTTAGACATCGAACTCATCCAGCCCCTCTCTAGTAGCTCAAGTCCGATCCACACCCGCTCTCGTTCGGGCTTTTCTAAACCCAATCCTAAATATGCCAACTTCTCTTCTAGATGCTCAATCCCTCATGCTCTTACCACTTTACTCGACACTGATGTCGAACCCACCTGTTTTACCCAAGCTGCTAGCTCCTCAGAATGGATGCAAGCAATGCAAGATGAATTCAATGCCCTTCTCAAATAGGGCACCTGGTCTTTAGTTCCTCCCATCTCCACTCAAAACACTGCCGGATATAAATGGGTCTTCAGAGTTAAACAGCGATCTGATGGAACGGTTAAGCGCTACAAGGCTCGGCATGTCGCAAAAGGTTTTCACCAACAGTTTGGGCTTGACTACTTTGATACGTTTAGCCCAGTTGTCAAACCCACCACAATTCGGCCTTACATTAAATCCTAACATGGGTGACATCAGAGCAATCTAAGAGTTTCAGTTTAAATACAGAAATAAAGTTCAACAGAATAAAAGCCAATGAAAATTAGTCCTACATAGGCTCTGGGGCTCAAAAATAAAGATCTTGGCTCGGCCGCTCGGTGCGATTCTATCTACTGCCTGGGGGTGCAAAACAGAAAAGTGTAAGTAGACAAAAACAAAGTTCATTTCAGATTGGAAACAACATAATATAACCCCCACCGTTTCAAAAACGATGCAGAAAACAACATGAATTCAAAATCGACGTATCTATTTATATATATATTTAAGTCAAACCAATGTGAAATCCGTAATTCACAACAGTATAATATCACCAATCCCTTTCCAAAACCTTTCCCAACTATTCTCTTGAAATGCTTGCCCGTTGGCACGGCGAGCGAGGAAGTATCCTCACCGACAAATAAGACTGAAATGATAAGTATATAAGTATGACCACTACCAAACTTGTACTGGGGAAACAATCCAATTGGGGGATTGTTTGACTAGTCCACATGGAAGAATCCTCAATTGACCATGTGGCTAGGGAACGAGCCATCCAACAGGGGACTGAGCTGACCAGCACGTACAATAGAATCCTCAATACTCGTAAGCATGTGACAAGTTCTACGCGTGCAGACTAACCCCGCTAAGGGTCTACGAAACACCCCATCAAGGGTGCCTGGGTTCCGACAAATCCAAATATCCATAGTTCCTAATTTCCAGTCCATAATTTCCAAATCTGGGGAGGTACATATTGTAGTGCTTATAGCACTTCAAAGTGACATAAACTATAATCCACTCTCTTACCATAATCTCATTACCAACACCCCACGTACCCCACACATAACCAAGCATAGATAGAAATTCTTGAAAATAATATATATCAACTCAAGATACTCGCAATATGCCAAAACCCAAATATATTGCAAATACTTTACAAAAATATCAAGTTTCAACTATTAATTATATAATAACTTCAATAACTAATAAATCATTATGCATAGTTTTTCCGTCATAAAATAATAATTATAGTTTAAAAACAAAGTCCACTCATAAGTAGTCAAACGCTGCCTAACCCTGAGAGGGTCCCACTTGCTAGGCACGCTGAGCTGGAGTACCTATTTGAAAATACAAGGGCGAGATTAACATAAAATACATTGAACGAGAACTTTAAAATAAATTTCTAGTTTCCTAGGATTCAAATGTGTGTATGACGGACAAGACGTTCCTAAGGTCTAGCTACGTGTTTCGAATGGTGGAATAGCCTCGAAAGACGCTCAGTCAACCGAGTGGTCAAACTTCCCAATTTTGATCAACCGGGCCCGAGGGGCCCACGACCTCCGATTTTCAATCCGAAAGGTCCTATGGGTTCAATAATGTTTATAATACATATCCTATAAGTTTGGTCCAAATCGAGAGGTCGGATCGCTCGCAATCGCACGATTGGACGGTTACCGTTTAACCTAAACTTGAAGGCATTGATTCGAGGCCTTTGGGACTCCGATTCACAATCAATGAATTTCTACACAATCCTAGAGATACCTAGATCAACATATTTGAAAATGGAGTTGATCCAACGGTCCGAACATATCGAACTAGTATAACACCTAATATGCGAAATCCAACCGACAGTCAAATGGTAACCAAATTCAAATCCGAGCATACCATCCTGCTCGAGACGACACGGGGATCATTTTAGGACCAATAGGACACCTAAACAGTGCCCACACGCCAGCAGCGCGTGGGTGCCTTGAGAAATTCTGATGATTGAAAAATTCTTGAAACACCCAACAATACCTATACCTACATGTTCAGGACAACAAGTGGAGCAACTTTTCTTCTTGGGCCATGGCCAAAAAGTGACCAGAACTTGTCGGAATCACAAGCCAACTCCCTCTCTCCTCCTTTCCAGCTTTTACCTTTTAATATAAAACTACCACCTTTGATAAAGCCTTAGCCCATTGTCCCCTTGCCATGATGGAGCTTTGACTTCACAAAGATGCCAAAAGCTCAGAAAATATCTATTTTACAAATGTAATTCCTTGTTACCAAGAGTTATGGTAACAAGAAGTTAAGATGACACAAGGGAGGTAAAAGCTGGCCAAATCCGGATTTCCAGAGCTGTGGTAACATGCTGGATTGGTTGGATGGGCAATACTTGTCCAATGGAGCTCAAATTTGGATATGTTGTAGTTAACATCCATTGGAACAAGTCTCGTGAAGATCATGACCTCATCCGAGCACCGGAGCATGTTGATCCCAGGCCAAGAAGTTGACCTACGAAAATGAACAAAAACAGAAATTATAACAAATAGTGCACTTTTAGCTCATTTTCATTCCAACCAAGGTAAAATCTAAGAAAACACAAAAAGGAAGTAAAAAGCTATAAAATGTCAAGAACTAACTCAAAATAGTGGGTGAATAACATGAAAAATCATGTGTAAAAATGAACCGAACACCCAATAGCCTTTTGGGCTATCTTGTCTGTTTCATTTTAAATCATATTCAAAAGCTCATTCCAATATTTCTATACGTCAATATTAATTTCATAATTAATCTTTTAATTATAATTTAACTATTAAATTATAATTATAGTCTTACTTAATTGACCCGATCGAACTATTTGACTTTGGTCAATTGCTCCGGTCAACATGTTGACTTTTTACCATTTACTTTGACCTTTGATTATCAACCATTGACTTGTGTCTCCTCAATTCATTTCTCCTCATTTGTAAGGTAGTGGGTTGACTCAACCCCTCAGAGATGATATACGAATTAAATTCCACAATTTAATTCTTCATATTAATAAAGGTTAATTGAAATCTTTTAGGACATCCACAAATCATGGTTGTCACCTAAGAGCAAGTCACGGTTATCCGAGCTAAATGAGACGTTGTGAAAGAATCTATTCAAATTGGAATGGTCGTGCAATTAAATCATTCTCTTATGTCAACACTCCTTATTCACATTATTAGATCATGGAATCCGATTGTCAATATCCTAACATGAATCATTTCTTTTATATGATTATCCTGGTAAGATTTAAAGACTTCTTCTTTCAAGTCTTATCCACTACTCTGCGCAGATATTTGACCAATCATATCTTGGAGTATTCTCTCTCCTTTACTAAGAGTAGAGATTCATTGTTGTACATTCATTTGCTTCCATGATTCTATTGAAAATCCTGATGAGCACCTTTAAGTTATGCCTAATTCAGCATGACCGTATAGTGCCCTCAAAGATTAACAACATAGCCACAAAACATCTATGATGCCTCAGGTCTAAGGATTAGTTTGCACCACTGCCATTTATGAGTTCCAGCCACATATCGATGTGTCTCCACACTTAATGACTTGAGACCTTTCTATTCCCTACATATAGAGACGGTACTGTGTGTACTGGTCTTTGCGGAATATTGATGCCCAATCAATATTCCTATGACCAGGAACATATTCAGGATTTAGGGATGATGAGAAGTCTCCATGTATGCAATCTCATTACATAGCTCTCATATCCACTTGTGTATTCCTTGGACTATGATTGTTCTACATATTGAAAGATAATATAGGATGATTTAATGTATAAAACAACCTTTCTTGCCCATTGATAACATAATATGTCTTTTATCCAAGATGTCCTTAACTCTAACTATTACATAATTAGTTGGCTTTAATGACATATTTCTAACATGTGTGTTTTTAGGGTCCAACTTAATTTCCCGGAGTGCAAAGAAGCAACGCACTGTCTCTCGTTCTAGTGTCGAAGTTGAGTAACGTGCCTTGGCCTCTGCATGTGCGGATACTATTTGGATTCACGGTCTCTTACATGAACTTCGCTATCCTATTGAACATCCTGTCATCATTATACCTTGCTGCCAATCCAGTTCTTCATGCCAGGACAAAACACATCGCTCTTGATTATCACTTTGTTCAGGAACTGGTTGCCTCCGGCAGCCATCGGGTTCGTTTCATTCCTTCTACTCAGCAACTTGCCGATGTCTTCACCAAAGGATTGCCGACCGCTCGTTTTGATCGCCTCATCTCCAATCTTGTCTCCTCCCCCGTGTCAAGTTTGCGGGGGAGTGTTAGGGAGTTACAACAGTCCAACACATTTCCGTTACAGTAGTTAAGTCTCGTAATGACAGTAAATGGCATGTTATCAGTTATGTTGTTATTGCTCATAACTTTGTATTGATGCTGATGATAATGGCCTACGGTTACAGCCAACACACTTGTATATATATACCTTGTATCATGTTATTATTCAATCAAGGAAAATCAATTCTACAGTCCTAATTGCTGAAGCCGATTGTTTTAGTGGTTTTGGTTTTCTCATAAATTGAAAGCGCTCGCTGGATATGTTTTAGTAATTATGTTTGGAATTAAAATGTTAGAGCAACGGGGCAAGCCAAAGAAATTGCAAGCACAGGCCCAGCAGCTCAGAGAGCAATATAGTTAAGCATTTAAAGAAACATTCCCTTTTTCAATGTGCAATCTGCAGGACTCTGCAGAGACTAGGAATAGTTCCTTTCTCCACCATCCAAGAGTCCAGTCCTCTAATTTAGCCTAGGCATATTGAATATTGAAAGGATTGGGTTTGGTTTTCTCTTATCTTTTCTGATCTTGTTTACCATTTGTGATAGGCGGCGTATTTGTTATATGGAGATGAAGAGTATCTGCTCATATTTCAAGAAGCTGCTATGCACTATCTTCGCAATGACTTAGCTTCCTGGTAGAGGCTAGTAGCTATTAGTCTATTATATGCTACTATGTAATTATACATTACCCTTAATTTGATAGCACTTGAATTTGACTTATAGAAACCCAAAGACTATTAACTTGCGTACTCTACATCATATAAGCGAAATGGACTGAAATAAACTCGTGCGCATGAGATCTTTTGAATATAGAAAAGCATCTTCTATGATGCTTCTATTCTAGTTGTGATTTCTCTACATTCATATCTCTCTGCTGAGATGCATGCTACTGAAGAAGTAGCCTTTGAAGATAAACTGACACTACCGACTTACCTAGAGATGACTGTGATAAATGCCTTGAGAGAGCCAAAGAAGACGTTTTAAGATTGTATTATTTCTCCGTTGGTGCAAGACTTATGAGCCGTAGTTGCTTTCTGAGGTTTGAGTTATATGCCTTCTATACCACCGGAGCATCCGATTGGGAGGCTTCTGTGCCTCGCTCTCCAAATAAGAATGCTACATATCTTAAGCTTGGAGAAGGTGGTTTTGGTCCTGTTTACAAGGGATTGACTTGACTTTGTTTCGTAACAAATTATGAAAAGCTTGCACATGTGCTTGCTTAGTATTTTATGTGACTTGAAAGAGAATCTGGTGGTAATTTCTCAGGGTATGCTATATGACGGAAGGGAAGTGGCAATCAAGAGGCTTGACTTCTTTTCTTATGATGGATGGTCAGATTCAAAGAAACGTGCACGACTTGATTGGAGCTATTACTCTGTGACCCATTTATTTGCACTCATTTATGTATTCATCCACTAATAGTGAGTTTCTGTTTATGGAACCGCACCCTGAGAAAATAATGAGATCAGAAAAATTGATGGTTTATTTGCACCTCTGTTTTGCAGAATGGTGATTTACTAGCCTTCAACTTGAAGACACGACAGATGTAATATATTCTCTTACTATCTATGCATTTATCCTCTGTTCCTCGTTGCTACTGCTATCACTAGGTGTTGAGGAAGACCACTTGTTTTGAGTAGATCTATTACTATGTGACACAGTTATTTACACTCATTGATGTTTTCAATTCGAGTGCGGCTCTGTCAAGATTGATGCGGCTGTTTCGCTGGGGATCTCCCTTGGTTCTGTTAAGGGGGTTTTGGTTGATGATTGTTGTATGCTCCTTTCGCAATTTCAGTCAACATCGATCCAATTCAATTTTAATCGGTTTCGATGATTTGAAGGATTGGATTAGATACCTAATTTTAAAAA
The DNA here is from genome assembly GCF_002207925.1 of Prunus avium. The sequence goes on along the minus strand of NW_018925599.1, from coordinate 5,205 downwards.
ATTACATGATTGGATCAAATGATGAATTTGCTTGTGAGAATCCAATCCAACCTAGTTAGTTTCATTTTATTTTGCTCATACAGGTAATTGTAATTAAGAAAGATATCAACATTTTAAGTTATTTGATAGAATTATGTTTAATTAGTCTTGTTCTTCTGGACCTTATGGTTCAAAAAAATTGTGGTCAACCACCTTTAGATTTAATCTAAACATTCTTGAAAAAAAAAAACTGATTTAAAAATTATAATATCATCATTTTTTTTACTCTGTATCAAAACACCAATTTGGTTATTAAAAATAAATTTTAAAAACACCAAACAACAAACGCCATCACCCGATTGAAAAAAGGCAGAATTATCCATGACTCTCTCTCACATTTCCTAGACGCCTACCCGCCCCTCTCTGTATGTTTGTCTCTATGACTCTCTCTCATATGGGATGGGTGTGGTGAGAAGAAAAATATAGTACATCTCCTCACCCACCCAACAAAGAATTGCTTCTAGTCTTCGGAATCTCGCCCCTCATCCTCTCGACCAGATTGCCATCAATGGGTCAGGTCCTTCGTTGCCACCATTCAAATGGGTCAGTTGTTGGATCATAGGGTCCAGGAAAATGGGACTATGTTTAATATATTAGATTAAATTTGACGATAATGTTTCATATTTAATTATCATTATTTTTTTTAATTATAAAAATGGATCATCCAATTTAATTTAATTTAATATTAATATTAATTGAATTGGATTGAAATGAATTTAAACTTTTAATTTAATTTAATATTAACTAGCCTCAGCGCCTACGAGAGGCTTTTCTTTTTAAAATTTTAAATTTATTTTAGAATTTAAAAAAATAATGGGTAAAGTGTTCCATAAAAATAGGATCCCGCTTGAGAGAGGGTTTTTTTTTTTTAAATTTAAATTTATTTTAAAATTAAAAAAGATAATAGATAGTTGTGTTCCATAAAAAGAGGATCTATTATCTGATTTTTCTTTTAATTTTAAATTTTTTTAACATGAAAAAGTATGAATTTACCATGTTATCCTCATTTAATTAATAATTTCAATTCTTAATGTTTGCATTAACCAAGGACATTTTCTGGTATTTTGAATGTTTCATCATTCTCTGCCTTTTGCTTTATATATATAGATGAATTGAATTGGATTGAATTTAAACTTTTAATTCGATTGAATTGTATTGGCTAAATCATAATCCAATGTGAATTGATTAAATTATATTGGCTAAATCATAATCCTATTTTCCAATCCAATCCAATTCACCTAATTTTATCTTTTTTTTTACAAAAGATAAAAATAAAAAAGCCAAATGCAGCCACGAGTGCGCTACTTGTGCACCGGCACGAAAAGCATAACTGTCTCTTTAATCTAATTTGAAATTATTGGGCATAAATGTTTTCGTTCTCCAATAGCTCAAGGCAGTGCAGTTAATAAATATAACATGGATTCAACACTTAAGGAATTACGTGGAGCAGCTAATTCTGAAGGGTATGGGATTTGCTCCAAGAACAAAAACATGAGCTAATTCACCATGATGTACTATCTTTTGTTTAATGGAAAGTACATTTGACCGGAAAAAAAAAAAATCAGACTTAGGTCATCTCCAACCATGGGAGGCAAAGCCCAAAATTTGGGATTTTTAGCCCAAAACCTTCTCTAAGACCATCTCCAACCATGTTGAGACTAAACTCAAATTTTCACCCTTCAAAATACAACTATTCATGTATTTTCAGGACTCAAAATTCTTTTTCCTCCAACCTTGCAGACTCATAATTTGAGTCCGCAACTTTATTAAATTGTTTAAGAATGATTAACCCTTAAATTTTTTTCTTGACATTATTTTTGTTTCAACATTCGTGATTTAATTTTCTAAAAATTTTTACCTAAAAAAATTAAAATTCCAAAACATAATAGAATTTAACTTTTAAAAAAAAAACATATCAGATTTTTTGAAAATATAGCCGTTGTCCATAAATAATGAAATGTGAATATGCTTTTTCGCACAAAGTTGCTGCCCAAACAGAAATTGTCAGCGGGCCCAGCAATTTTGGTTAGCACGTGGGCTTCCTTCCAGCCAGAAAAAATAAAAGAGCAGATTTTGGGCCCACAAAATTATCAGTCCAGGGAATAATGGGGCTGGAATTCCATCCAAGATTTGAGATTTCTCAAATTTTCACCCTCCAAAATACATGGGTTGGAGAAGTTTTTTTGAACTCAAAACTCAAAATTTGAGTTTCCACTCCTTGGGTTGGAGATGGTCTAACCCATGCATTTGGAAGGGGGGAAATTTGAGTTAACTGAAAAATCGGGCGGAATTTGGCCTCAGATTCCAGTCCAGGCAGAATTTTTGTGGGGAGGCCTCATTTGAAGCAAATGATGGGCTGTTACCCACTACCCCAAGTCGCTGGCCACTTGTCAAAGCCTAGGCAACTTAAAAATTGGACTTCTATGGCTGCATTTCAAATGGGCTTCTTTCAATATTCTTTTTTTCAAACCTAAAGGCCAGAAATCAACGGCTGATATTAAATTTTGGCTAGATCAAAGGGGAAAAAAAATAATCCAAAAGTGATATTTAAATTCAAAGGTAAAAATAAGTAAATATATTATTCTAAGTTAGATGCAACCTCAAAACATATCCTAAACTCTATAAATACCCATCAATTTGTTAATAAAATTATGTTTGTGAAATTTCAAAAAAATTATGTCAAAATGTTCAAAAAAATAAATCATTGAGTAATATGCAAAAAGTAACTAAAAAAAAATTAACCACAAAACCAAAATATGATTATATTATTCTTTAACAGTTTAATAAAGTTGTGGACTCAAATTATCAGTCTGCAAGGTTAGAAGAAAAAACAGTTTAAGTCCTAAAAATACGTGAATAGTTGTATTTTGGAAGGTGAAATTTTGGGTTTGAGTCCTCTAGGGTTGGAGATGGCCTTATGTCTATCGGCTAGTGCAATATTCGAGAGTAAAACCACTCGCAGGCACATAGGTTGTGAAAAATGTTTTAGAGGAGCATCAGATGAGCTGCGCAAGCTATGCCTTGACGCAGAAGGTGGTATAATATGGTACCACGATTGTCTCTTTAAATACTCAAGTTCAAACTTCTTTCGTGTACCAGATATGACTAAAGCGGTTATTTGACAAATAATAACATGTATAATGCTCCGGTGTTATTTGACGACAAAGTTAATCAATCATTAACTCAGATATGTAATGAGGCTGCTTGTAACCAACAACAACATGCACTTGTGGCCTTTTAAAGAGATGTCCACTCTAGTACTTGCACAATACAACAAAATAACCCCAAATTACAGAAACCCCAATTACAATATCTAACCCAACTCGCCGTCGTTGTCGTCATCACTGCCGCCATCAAGAAACCAAAGGACAGAGGAGCCATGAAGAGGGATCTGCTGAGAATGAAATTGAGGAAGTAAGCCACCAATATGCATCATACTCAAGTGATCCATAAATTGGTCAACAGAGACCACAGAACTACAGAGCCCATAAACACAAAATCTAAGACTCGGATTTGAGCATGGGTTGTAGGGGGAGAGTAGCAGCAATAACAAGCCAAGACACTAATAAGTCAATCATAGGGAAAGGGGAAGAGGAGAACTTGAGGGAGATGTTATGGATAGATGGGGCGTTTGGAGACAAAAGTGAATCAGAGATGAGGGAGATCATGGGGATGAGGAGGAATGAGAGAGGAGATTCAGAGAGACAAGAAGGAAATACAAACAACAAGAAAAGTAACATAAACTCTCACAGAGGAGAGAATGAACTCCCACAGAGGAGAGAGAAGACTCTCACAAAGGGGAGAGAGAGTGAGTATGAGAAATTTGAGATAAGGCATTTGAGGACTTTAGATTTGAGGGATTTGATTTGAGTATGAGAAATTTGAGATTTGAGTATGAGAAATTTGAGATAAGGCATTTGAGGACTTTAGATTTGAGGGATTTGATTTGAGTATGAGAAATTTGAGATTTGAGTATGAGAAATTTGAGATAAGGCATTTGAGGACTTTAGATTTGAGGGATTTGATTTGAGTATGAGAAATTTGAGATTTGAGTATGAGAAATTTGAGATAAGGCATTTGAGGACTTTAGATTTGAGGGATTTGATTTGAGTATGAGAAATTTGAGATTTGAGTATGAGAAATTTGAGATAAGGCATTTGAGGACTTTAGATTTGAGGGATTTGATTTGAGTATGAGAAATTTGAGATTTGAGTATGAGAAATTTGAGATAAGGCATTTGAGGACTTTAGATTTGAGGGATTTGATTTGAGTATGAGAAATTTGAGATTTGAGTATGAGAAATTTGAGATAAGGCATTTGAGGACTTTAGATTTGAGGGATTTGATTTGAGTATGAGAAATTTGAGATTTGAGTATGAGAAATTTGAGATAAGGCATTTGAGGACTTTAGATTTGAGGGATTTGATTTGAGTATGAGAAATTTGAGATTTGAGTATGAGAAATTTGAGATAAGGCATTTGAGGACTTTAGATTTGAGGGATTTGATTTGAGTATGAGAAATTTGAGATTTGAGTATGAGAAATTTGAGATAAGGCATTTGAGGACTTTAGATTTGAGGGATTTGATTTGAGTATGAGAAATTTGAGATTTGAGTATGAGAAATTTGAGATAAGGCATTTGAGGACTTTAGATTTGAGGGATTTGATTTGAGTATGAGAAATTTGAGATTTGAGTATGAGAAATTTGAGATAAGGCATTTGAGGACTTTAGATTTGAGGGATTTGATTTGAGTATGAGAAATTTGATATTTGAGTATGAGAAATTTGAGATAAGGCATTTGAGGACTTTAGATTTGAGGGATTTGATTAGAGTATGAATTTGGAAACGATATCCATGGCAGCGGAATGATTGAAGAATAAAAGAAAAAAGATGTGTTTAGGGTTTTAGGATAAGAGGATAAGAGGATGTGGGTATGAAGATCTGAATCTGAACAAGGAATTTGATATAGGATACGAGGATACGATACGAGGATATTGTTTGTGCTTGATAGATCACGGCCATGAGCTGGCCGAAGGAGCCCTTTCTCTCGGCCCTGGCACTTGTTCGCAGAGGCCGAAACGCAGCATTTCGCCAGGGTATTTCGCCTTCCTAAAATAAAAGAAGGAAATGCTAAGGCATGATCATCTCGGCCTCAAGCGTAGGCCGA
>NW_018925596.1:9310-26327 GCF_002207925.1 Prunus avium | reverse complement strand
CCACCTTCTCCTAGTCCCACTATTGATGCCACTGCTGCCGCTACATAGTCAGAGCCGGCTCCTGCGGATGCCGCTTCTACCTAGTGTTGAAGGCGTTGCCTTCCTTATGTACTTTAGCTATTCTTGGAACACTTGATGTTTATTTAAGCTATGTATGAACATTTGCCTTGCTTGGGGCAAGTTTATTTTGATGTGCTATGATATTAGACTTGTTGTCATTTGATATCAATTGTGCTAGCAAAATGAAAATCATGTGATTGATAAAAATTAGCCAGGGTCGGCCATTTCACTAGATAAGTGCCGAAAGGTAAAAAGGTACAAGAGATAGTCGAGTCAAGGCTCCAAACCAAAGTCTAAGAAAACACATTGTCCTAGGGTCTAGGTGTGCTTACTTATACATTTCACTAGATAAGTGCCGAAAGGTAAAAAGGTACAAGAGATAGTCGAGTCAAGGCTCCAAACCAAAGTCTAAGAAAACACAATATCCTAGGGTCTAGGTGTGCTTACTTATAGTAGTACTTGAGGTGATCAGCATTCCAAGGATGAGGCAAAGTCTTGCCCTTGGGATCACGAAGCTGATAAGTGCCGGGGCGGCAGACTTTGGTAATCTCATAGGGGCCTTCCCATGTTAGGCCCAAGGTACTTTCATTAGGATTTTTAGTGGCCAAAGAAACCTTGCGCACGACCCAGTCCCCAGTCTTGAAAGCACGGGGTTTGACTCAGGAGTCATAGTACTTGGCGATACGCTGTTTGTAAGCGACGTTGCGCATATTGGATTGGTCACGAAGCTCATCAATGAAGTCGAGGTTCAGTGCTAACTGCTCGTCATTGGCTTCGGCATCATAAGTGGAGGTTCGGTATGTGGGCTGGCCAATCTCCACTAGGGCCACGGCTTCGGTACCAAAGGAAAGAGAAAACGGTGTTTCTCCCGTGGAGGTACGGAAGGTGGTGCGATAGGACCAGAGGACCTCTGGGAGTAACTCTGGCCAGCAACCTTTGGCTTTGTCAAGCTTGGTCTTCAGGGTCTTCTTGATGATTTTGTTCACAGCTTCGACCTGGCCATTGGACTGAGGATGGGCTGGGGAGGCGAAGCAAAGACGTATCTTGAGGTTGGAACAAAATTGCTTGAACTTTGCATTGTCGAACTGCCGGCCGTTGTCCGTGACGATGGTGTGAGGGATGCCGAAACGACATACGATGTTCTGCCAAACGAACGTTTCGATGCGAGCTACCGTTATGGTAGCTAAGGCCTCAGCTTCAGCCCATTTGGTGAAGTAGTCCACAACTACTACTGCATACTTGACCTGGCCCCTTGCCCTCGGGCATAGGTCCGATGAGGTCAAGTCCCCATTGGGCGAATGGCCAAGGACTGACCATGGCTGTCAGTGGTTCAGCTGGAAGTTGTGGGATGTTGGCAAATCGCTGACACTTATCGCACTTCTGGGTGAAGGCCTGGACATCGGTGTGAAGTGAGGGCCAGAAGTATCCTTGCCTAATGGCCTTATGTGCTAGTGACCGAGCGCCTGAATGATTGCCACAGATGCCTTCATGGATCTCCCGAAGAACATAAGTACCTTCCTCTGGAGTAAGACACCGAAGGTAGGGAAGGCTGAAGCCACGCCTATATAGAGAGCCATTGATGATCAGGTATCGAGCGGAGCGATAACGGACATGCCGTGCTTCAGCAGGATCAGCGGGTAGTGTCTGGTTTTGCAAGAATTGAAGGATGGGGTCCATCCAAGTAGGGCTGTTATCAATGGTACAGATGAGTGGGGTTTGTGTGCTAGGGCGGATCTAGGAATTCGATGTGGATGTTTCGACCATTGCCCTGGTCCAAGGCCGAGGCTAGCCTGGCCAAAGCATCGGCATGGCTCTTCTCCGAATGTGGTACCTAGCTAATGAGATAAGCATCAAAGGTAGTCAACATGTGGCGGCTATGTTGAAGGTATGCTGTCATAGAGATGTCCTTAGCAGTGAAGTCCTGGTTAACCTGATGAACAACGAGCCTGAAGTCACTGAATATCTGGATTTGTTTAGCGTCCATCTCCTTGGCTAGTCGAAGGCCAGCTAGGAGTGCTTCATACTCGGTCGCATTGTTGGAGGCATGAAATTGAAAGCGAAGGGCATACTTAAGGACAACCTTATCTGGGGAGATAAGAACAAGGCCAACCCCACAACCCTAGGCATTGGAGGAGCCATCCACATACAATGTCCACAAGGGCTAGGTAAGGTCGAGGGTGCCATTGCTGGCGACGTGAACCAGGTTCGATGGAGGAGTGGGCTCAGTAGGTATGACCTGGGGGGTGGCCAAAGCTTGGGGTTCTGTAAACTCAGAGATGAAGTTTGCGACCGCCTAACCCTTGGTAGCTGGGCGAGGCTTATAGTGCATATCAAATTCACCAAGCTCGATGGCCCACTTGACCAACCTACCAGAAGTCTCTAGCTTCTGCAATACTTGTCTGAGCGGTTGGTTGGTTAGGACATGAATGCTATGTGCCTGGAAATAAGGTCTCAGGCGTCTAGCGGATACTACTAAGGCAAAAAGCCAGCTTCTCAATGTCTGGGTACCGAACCTCTGCGTCCTACAAGGCTTTGCTAACGTAATGCACAGAATGTTCGGCACTCTCATGTGGACGGATGAGCACCGAGCTAACCGCCGTAGCTGAGACGGATAAGTAAATGGTGAGGATGTCTCCAGGCTAGGGGTTGACAATAGAGGGGCCCGGCTCATGTACTCCTTGAGCTCGCTGAAAGCTTTGTCACACTCTGGGGTCCAGGTGATGTTGCGCTTAGGGCCCTTGAGGACCTTGAAGAAAGGTGTACAGCGATCGGTGGCCTTGGAGATAAACCTGGTGAGGGCTGCGACGCATCCAGTTAGGCTCTGGATGTCCTTGACCGTCTTCGGTATCGTCATATCCAAGATGGCCTGAATCGTTTCTGCATTAGCCTCAATTCCCCGCTGGCTGATCATGAAGCCAAGGAATTTGCCTGAAGCCACGCCGAAGGTGCACTTCGTGGGGTTGAGTCTCATTTTGTACTGCTTCAGGATGGCGAACATAGCGGAGAGGTTTGGAATGTGCTGGTCAGCGGTGCGACTTTTGACTAGCATATCATCGACATAAACCTCCATAGTGTGGCCGATCAGTGGGGCAAAGATGCTATTCACAAGGCGCTGATAAGTTGCGCCAGCATTTTTAAGGCCGAAGGGCATTACCTTATAGCAATAGAGGCCACGATCAGTGATGAATGAAGTGTGGGCATGGTCCTCAGGGTGCATGAAGATCTGGTTGTACCTAGAATAGGCATCCATGAAGCTAAGAAGGGCATGGCCTGCTATGGCATCCACGAGTTGGTCGATTCTAGGTAGAGGGAAGCTATCCTTCGGACAAGCTCGATTGAGGTTGGTGTAGTCCACACACATGCACCAGCCTTTCTTCGGTTTTCGGATCATTACCACATTATCCAGCCAGGTGGAATAGTTTACCTCCCTGATGAATCCAATACTACCCAGCTTGTCCACCTCCGCCTTCATGGCTTCGTATCTCTTTGGGTCGTAGGCCCGACGCTTTTGCCGAACAGGTCGGATGGCAGGATTAATGTTGAGCCGATGAGAAATGACATCAGGTGATATGCCATGCATGTCGTTGTAGGACCAGGCGAAGACCTCGGAGTTAAGTCGAAGGAAAGCTACGAGGTCAGAGCAAAGCTCCTGGGAGAGGGAGGTGCCGATCCGGGACGTCATCATGGAGGCTAACCAGTTCAAGGTCTTCCACAGGTTCGGCCTGTTGGGTGAAGGATTCCTCCCTAGGGTCCTCAGGTCGCTCATTTCCGGCTGGAGAAGGGGCTGGGTCCTTGGTTACCGTAAGGGCCTGACCCTTGGTTTGGCGATTGGTGGATTTGACTGCCGAAGCATAGCAGCTTCGAGCGCTCAGTTGGTCGCCACTCACCGTGCCTGTGCCATGGGGGGTGGGGAACTTCAGTAGTAGTATATGTGTGGAGACGAATACCTTCATTTGTGCCAAGGCTAGGCGGCCGAGGATGACATTCTAGGCTGTGGGACAATCCACGATAAGGAAGGGAGTGGTGGTGGTTGCCCGCTGGGGTGCTAAACCAATAGATATAGGGAGATGGATGTTGCCAATGGGCTGAACTACATCGCCAGAGAAGCTCACAAGGGGTGTGATGCTTCGGTCGAGCAAATGAGCGGGGACCTGGAGTTCGTTAAAAGCATCAGCAAACATCACACTGACCGAGCTGCCAGTGTCCACCAAGATACGCCCAACGTCGAAGTTAGAGATATCTGCTCGGATAATCAGTGGGTCGTCATGGGGGAGAATAACACCACGCTCTTCCTCCTCGCTGAAGGTAATGGGGGCCCAGCCCGTCCTTTGTGTCTTCGCTATGCGTCCCTGCTCGGTGCTGAAGACCTGGTGTGCGTAGGAAGAGCGAACATAGTGTTTGATGGAGTTGTTGGAGGATCCGGCTAATGTAGGGCCACCACTGATGGTGGAGATCATGTTGATCTGCTGTTGGTGAGGGTTAGGTGGGGGTGGGAGGTTGTGCACATATTTATCCAACTTCCCCTCACGGATAAGTCCCTCAGTGATGTTGCGCAAGGTAATACAAGATTCGGTGTCATGGCCACTGAACTGATGAAAGCGACAGAAGACACCTGTGTTTGGCATAGGTTTGCTGGTCGGTCGTCTTGGGGGGGGCTTGGGTATCATTGGTTCCTTGCTTGGGTATCATTGGTGCCTCGTGCACCAGGACATTCTCATAGGTGGTGTTGAGAGTGGTGAAGACCTCGAACCTAGGCTTGGGTGTAAAGGGGAGTGGAGCCCGATCACCTGTCCTTGGGGGGTTGCCACCGCTGGACTGGTGATGGTTGCCATGTCTACCACGCTTCCCATTGCTGAAGGTGTGCTGGTAACTATCCTTCCTCTTAGGGTGCTGGGTTGGGTACCGAAGCAGGTAGGGGACTAACAGGAGCGCCACGTGCCAAGGTAGCCGGGCCACGCCTGGAATTAAAGTACTCAGCCTTTGCATGGACAGCGGCTTGCTTCATCAGTTCGGCGTAGGTGTTCCATTGGTTGCTGTGGAACAGGTAACGGAAGTTGGACTCGCGAAGGCCACTCTTGAAAGCACTGAAGGCAGCCCGATCATCGGTATCTGGGCAGCGGGAGTACTCATGGCTGAAGTGGGCTGCATACTCCCAAAGGGGTTCGTCCTCACCCTGCCGAAGCATGTATAAGTCGTTCGCGGAGTACAAGCGATCGGTCTGGATCATGAAATGGTCGAGGAAGGTTTGCTTCAGGCTATCAAATGAGTTGATAGTCCTAGGGTTTAACCGGTAGAACCAATTTAGAGCAGCACCACTGAGGGTAGAAGGGAAAAGAAGACACATCCCTTCATCACTGAGGCCCTTGCATCCAAGGGCAGACTGGAAGGAGTGGATATGGGTAAGGGGATCCTCCGTGCCAGTGTAGAAGGCAATACGAAGTGGCTGAATGTCCTTCTCCTGATGATAGTTGAGGATACGCTCAGTGAAGGGGCCAGGTCGTGGTTTTGCCCAGAGGGGCTGGTGGCTGCGATGCTGCTCACTCTCCAGGCGCTGAACCTTCTCAAAGAGGAGGCACATAGCTGGGTCAGCATGCGGAAGAGTATTGGGTGCCGAAGACCTGTAGGGTTGGGTAGGTGGGGTTGGATAGTCTTCCCAGCCCTCGAAATTGCGATGCTGCTCACTCTCCAGGCGCTGAACCTTCTCAAAGAAGAGGTGCATAGCTGGGTCAGCATGCGGAAGAGTATTGGGTGCCGAAGACTTGTAGGGTTGGGTAGGTGGGGTTGGATAGTCTTCCCAGCCCTCGAAATCTTTGGAGCAATGGATCTCCCAGTCCTCAGGGTTGTATGGTTCCCAATCGTCTGAGTCCCCGACTTCCTCCGTGGTGGCTGCACGGGTGGGCTTTGGCAGGGGCCCAAGCTGAGTTGCCTTTGGGTGGTGGAGATCCACATTGATGTTGATTGGGTCTGGTCTACGCTCCGATATACGGTGTCTACAGTCCCGATAGACTTTAGCTGGGAAGTTGGGCTGGCCTTTTGGCGGAGGAACATGGAGAAATTTCAACTTGATGGTTTCTGGGTGGAGGTGACCCTTGCCTTTGTCAAGCCTATTTTGTATGGGAGCGCTATGACGAGAGGTAAGTGGATGGTTCAGCTGGGTGTGCCCAACGTCCTGGGTGTGGTCTTGCTGGGTGAATTGGTGGCCTTTGCCCTCCATACTACATTTCAGGGCTTGGCAATCATGCTCCAGTTCCACATTTTTTGTGCGAAGGTGTTCGTAGTTCTCGGACATCTTCGCAACGCTGGCATGGAGGCACTCCACCTCCGCCTGGAGATCTCCTCCTGCCGAAGGCTTCCTTCGGGAGGACTCCCCATGGGGGGTGTGGCGTTGGGTATCGATGCTTTCCTCACTCGGCATACTGGAATGTGGGGTGAAGAAGAGGCGACGAGGCTTGATAGGAGAAGGAGCCAGCAGAGCTGGTAGAGGGAGTTGGGATTCAAGAGTTGATTCCCACAGACTGCGCCAAACTGTTGATGCTCTTTTTGGGGAGAGGGTCAACTTAGAGATAAGGGGATTGTCTTCAGAAGGAAAAAGGGGCTAAGACCTTTGGTAGGAAAAGGGGCTAGGACCTTCAGTAGTTGGGTACCCTGCAGAAGACAAAGTAGGAGAAGCAATCGTTAAGCTTCGGACACCGGTGTGGTGCTGGCCAAAGACTCTCCGATGCTTAAGTCAGCTATAAGTAGTAACTTTGGCAGAGTAACAGTAAAGGTAAGAAATTAGTTACCCTTTTTACTAGGGTACTGTTCCCTATTTATAGGGAAGTGAAAGTGGGAGGTTTGTGTAGATTTCCAATGTGGGATTTTGTTGGAGTTGCTGTGGTGGTGACACGTGTCATGGAGATTAGGTTTGGCAATTGGGAGCTTCGGAAGTCGGGAGCTTCAGCAGGTGTCTGGCACCTTGGAAGAGTGTCTTCCTTTGGCAGGGGAGAAGGCGTATCTGCCTTGGTGCTAGTTGTTTTGAGGCTGGACATGCTCGGTTGATTATGGTGTAAACAACAAGCAATATGTACATCTCATATACGTATTCGCCTATGAAAAGTTTGCTGTGAAACTTTTAGTTTATGGTTTGAATTTATAGCCATGGAAATTTTATATATAAGAAGAACATGTTCACATTATTTTACAAGTTGTGATGTTATTTCTTCATCTAGAATGAGCACAAGAATTCCTAATTTATTTGTAAGGTAGATCTACACAATAACTTTCTTTGGGCTAGCCACCAGAAGTCAATTACAAGTCTCTTTTGGGCAAGAATTCTATAATGAGGGCCTTATCTAAGGCCTTAAATTAGGCCCACTACTACAAAAGTGGGCTAAAAGCACGACCTGAAGATCACAAAAATGAAGTTCATGTCTTTTTGAATTATATTTTACACAAATATGTAGTATTTGTGTGACATGCAAAGAAGACACAATAGTTTTGTGTCTAATGACAACAGGAAAGGCAAATCACTGTGCCTAAAGCCGTTTAAGCACAAATTTGGTGCCCAATTACCATAGCATAGAATTTATCACTACACTTTTTGAATGGTTGAAGCTTTTTTAACTATGAAAAATATACTTTTGTGCATTTTTCTTATATATTGTACTAATAAAAAATTATAACCCTAAAACATTATTTGTGCCTTATACCAATAAAAAGCTTGTTTCTTGTTACTTACACTTTTATAGTTCAGTATTGGGCAGGAATATTGAATTTTGTGGCATTGTACCGCACACATTTCAAAGTATGATAGTCTATACTCTATATATAGATAGAGCACAAATTTCAAATAGAGCACAGATATTGAAATGGAAAATGCTAGAGGCACCAACTCTCTAATAGAACGTGGGACCCGTTGTATTGGAGGGCTCCACCTCTATTAGACAGTTGGTGCCCAAGGTGGTGCCTCTAGCACCACCCAAATTGCGTCCAAAATACTGTAAACAAAGTAAAAAGTAATGATTTCACCCCCCCAAAAAAAAAGTAAAAAGTAATGATTTCTCAAAGAGGCGACTCCTTCTCTCTCTCTATCTTCCTGTCTTTTTTTATTTTTTATAATTTTGTTTTCCCTCCTTACTCTCTTTATAAATTGTGTCTCAAATGTTGCAAAAAAGAGTTGGACAACAACACACGGCTCTCTCCTTACTCTATTTATTTTCTTTATTTTATTTCCCTCCTTACTCTCAAATGTAGTCGTCGCCCATTTTTCTTGATCTACTCTCTCTTCTCCATTACTCATCTTCTTCTTCCTCTCACCTTCTCTCGGACCTCATATTTTTTTGGGGGTAAAGCGGACCTCATCTTCTTCCTCTGTCTCTCTCTCTCTCTCACTCAGTCACTGAAAAACACAAGAAATGCAGGACTAAGATGAAAGTATTTAGGTGGAGCTGTAAGATTTTTGTTCCTGTTGAAGTGTAATTGAATATTTTGGATGCAATTATCATATTCTTTTATGGATTGTTTTTTTAATTTATTCTATGTTAGTTTTGTTAATTTGAAAATTTATGAAAATAAATATTTCGGATCGGATTATTGGATATATATGTAGATCCTCTCCATATCCGGTGATTTCTCTCAAGTGAATTTTCTTTCTAGTTTTTTGTTTATCTCTTTTTGGGTGCTGATATGAGAATCTAGGTTTATCTTAATTAATTTCTTTCTTCGATTTTGGGCATGAAATTTGTTGTTTATGGGTGAGTTTAAGAATGAATCTTGAGTTCGATTGGGGTTGTTTGTACCAAAAATCGTATTTTTGCCTAAAATGGAAGATAATGTTCCATGAACATCAAAATGGCAAAAATATGGCCAGACATGAATTGCTGCAGTCAGATGGAGTGAGCCCAAAATTCAACTTCCAGCGCTCAAATCAAGTTTCGTTCTTCATGAAAGTTGTTCATCTCTATGTCTATTGCAACATATCCAAATTTGGGTTTATTTGGACAAATGTGGAATTCTAAGAGCTGAAAACACCATATGCGCAGCACTAGCAAAAAGCTTATAGCAGCAATTCGGGCCTAATTCCAATGCTCTAATGAATTGTCTTTCTTCATGAAAGTTTTTCATTAGAATGTCTACTGCAACATATCCAAATTTGGATAAATGTGGAATCCTCGCGACATCAAAAAGCATAAGCATACCAACAATAGCGAAAGCTGAAAACAGTGGCAATTCGGGCCTAATTATGGCCCGATTCGGGCCGCTTCCAGTCCTCAAATGAGCATTCGTTCTTCATGAAAGTTGTTCATTTGGATGTTTACTACGACATATCCTAATTTGGCGTCATTTGCACAAGTATTGAATCTTCAGAGCACTCATCATGATTTCTGTTCGTGACAGCAGTCTGTGACGACTAGTCAGTTGCAACTATGCTAAATCAGATTTTCTATTACTCAAATGGAAACATGAATGTTGTTCCTACTTATGTGGAGAACAACATATCCGAAATTGGCAGCAATTGGATCAACCTAGCATTCCCTATTTATTATGCATCAAGCATGTTCGGAGGAGAGACTCAGTGGCTGCAAATCAAGTTTCACTTTATCAATGGAGGGACTTCATCACAAGTGAGTTGATTCGAAGAAGAATAAAAAAATGTTGTTGTAGATGGAAACAATTTAATATTCTCTGTGATGAAGAATATTAAAACAAAGCCAAAGCCCAGCATACGCATGAAAAGTCTACACCAAAGTTGAAAGAAGAATAAAATAATATGCAAGTGGGCTTAAAGAATGAATAAAGAAAGAAGAGAGATGGTGGTCATTATCTCTCCCTTTCTTTTTGTCTTTTAGTCAGATACTTTTGGCTGTCACTCACCAATCAATGGCAAGTGGACTAATACTTTGAATTTCTTTAAGTCTAATAGTGACAACTTCTGTCAAATCGCATCAAAGCCTCTTAACAACTTTTTTGGGTTTACTTGTATTTTTAGCAACCCACTCACCAAAACCAATGGCAAGTGGGTACTTCAAATTGGTTGCTGGTCCACTTAACCGACCTTCATTCTCCATAAATCGAAGGAGAAATCATCAGCAAAGACACACACAACTCAACCAACAAAAACCAAACTCAACGTCTATAAGCCCAGCTCAAAAGCTTGAAACAACCTTCCTTTTTCATTCTCTGAATTTCCCAATTGACAACTCCTGAGGAATTTTCTTTATTTTGCTCTGCCAACTCTTGGTATGATTTTTTCTTATACAAGATTGAATAGAGAAATCTTCAATCTCCATTTTAATTTTATGTTCTAGATCTTGAATAGAGAAATCTTTAGGTTGTGTTGTTTATGTACTTCCTTTTTCTTTCAAGTTGTCTAAATAGATAAATATTCCGATAAACTTCTATCATTTCCATTACGGTTCAATTTCAGCTTCTGTTAGTTACCATTTTCGCACTAGATGAATATTGAAGTCCTCTTAATTGAGGCATAGAAAAGAACCTTGTATTGGGTTAGTTCCCCACCCAATCCACAATCGATTGATTAAAGTCAATATCAGTGCGCATTTTTCAGTCTTACCATTTTTAGTCTGTTGGAGTTTTTCACTGCCAACAGTGGCACGCCTTCGCAATCACAACAAGCAAACTCCATGGCCAAACCCCAGGCGAATGGCCAACAGGTCCTTTTTGGGGTAAACAAGGATTTTTTGAAATAGAAAATTTGGCATAAGTCCAATTGTTGTTGATCCAAGTCCTTTGACTTTTGCGCCACATAAAATTACATGCCTATTTCAATTTCTTGATATTTACTTTTTTTATTTTTTATTTTTTGTTCCAGTTATGCACCTAAAACATAAATAAGGTAAATTATGAATTCCTAAAACTGGTAAGTTATTGATTTGTAGGATATTAATTATCATATTTGATTTGAATTTAATTGCAAATTTATTTATTGAATTCTGAAATTTTCCCAAGGTATACCGACATCAAAATTTGCAATAAGAGTTCATAAAAACTTCATACCTTAACAATAGGTAAGGTACCTATGCATACACCTCGTATGCAGTATGCAGGTAATTAAACCCATAAATTACCTATGGTCCAGGTAATTAAATCCATAAATTACCTCTAGTCTAGGTAGTTATACCCTCTAGCCCAGCTAATTGAACTCATATAATATCTTGGTATGGATCTTTAAACTCAACTGAGATAAAAATCGATACAAAATTTCTTTGGAAAAAAGGAAAAAACACTATTACATGAAAGACATGTATGTATGTATATAAATATGAACCTCCAGAAAAAACTTCTTAAGAAAACTCAAGAAAAAAATACTTACCTGTATGTCAGGTACATAATTTAATGTGGGTGCTTGTCTAATCGATTGGTATACTATGTGAGTCTTTACTTTTTATTGATTAAATTGTATTTTATCTATATATTAGGAATATTATCAAGGAAAAAAAATTCAAAATTCAAAATTCAAAATTCAAAATTTGGAATTCAATTTCAAGGAAATAATGTATTAAATTTAGATTTTCAATGTGTTTTCCTTATTTACCTTAAAGGGTAAAATCGACACAACAAAAAAGTAATAAATGTCAAAGGACCTACATCTAAAACCAAAAACACGAGGACTAGACCCAATGACAGCTACTCGTTTTGAACCTAGATCTAAGAACCCCTTTTTGAAATTGTGCTACTGCTATTTTGAATTTTGGTTTTAGAATCCTCAAGAAAATGATTGTTCAACTTGATGGAATGAAGTAACTCGATTTTCTACTCAAGAACATTCAAGGTGCCTTCTTGTTCTTTTACTGTAGGGCCCTTTGCTTTAAGGCTTTAATGTTGGTTGGTTGTAGTTGTAGCATTTATTTAAATTACAGTTTTTTGAAACACAGTTGACGTTGAAATCTTCTCACTCTTTGCAACCTTTATCTAGATATGGAATGCCTAAATTTTTGGTGAGTATGCTGCTTCTGCTACTACTACTGCTATTTCCCATGTAGTGTTTCCCTTGTTTCTGCTTATGTTACTGGTATTTCGACTGCTACTGCTATTTCTTTTGAGAATTTTGTTATCCTCAATATTTTGATATCAATTAAATTTGCTTTGATTTGATTTATGGTAATTTTTGAGCATCTTTGTTTTTGTTCACTGAATCTGATTGTATGCAATTTTGAAATGGGAAGAAGATATTAGAGAAATTGGAGGAAGAAAGCATATCTGGAGATTGGACGATGATATTGTTAGGACTCAATAGGGACTTTCTTGCAAATTCTGTGGGCTGTACTGCAAATCAATAAAATACGAAGATACTCAGAGTTGTACAAAATAATTATTGTAACAAAATTTATTTGTTTTTGGTATCTGAGTTTTTTTTTTTTTTTTTAAAGTTTGCCTTTTTAGCCACGTTTAGAGAAATTTGTGTCCATATTGAATAAAAAAAAGTATTATTTTCGTATTCTCAAAGAGCTACTATCAAGAGGTGGAGTTTTGGTGGGGCCCAACTACTATATAAGCACAAATGCTTCATTCGTGCTCTAAATATTTGCCATGAAGTAATAAATTTGTGCTCTATAATCAATGGAAACTCTTATAAAGAGCATAGACAACTTTAAAGTGGCGGCAGTGTGGCTAGCTTTATACAGTACGAATATCCGTGTTATTTAACATAAAGAACATGAATGAAATTCGTGCTTTTAGCCCAGTTTTTTAGTAGTGGCCCTATCTTTTAACCGTTAGACCAAATTAATTAGCCGTTTGATCAAATTAATTAGTTTGATCTAACGATTATGAGATTGTGCCTCATCTGAAGCTGAAGGTCCTCACTATAGAATGACTCATCTTCCAAGTAGCTTCCTAGAAGGACCATGTCCATGCAAGGATATTAAAAGTCTTCAATTTTTGGAGCCCATTACACGTGAATTTTGTCTCTCCTCTTTGTTGCCTTTTTTCTGTTCGGGTTTGATCTGAACACGTCAAATTTGTCCGTGGTTTTCTAGTTTCACATTACTAGTTTCTTTTCTTCACATTATTATTACTAGTTTTCTTTCAGTTGCAGTTCCTTTTTCTTTTTCTTCTTAGTCAAGTTGTCCCAATGGAGATACTATTCCTCAAACAATTAGACAAAGAGTTTAGCGACCTTTTTAGTCAAGTTCTTTTTAGTCAAGTTCCTAGGGGCTGTGTTTGTGGAAAATATCAAAGTTGGTAAGGCAACAGTTGGGTTTCCTCCCAAATTTAACCCTCTTCACAATCTATAAAGCGGGGTAGTCTTGCCACACAAAAAGCAACAAAGAAAAGAAGAAGAAGCAAAAAAAAAAAAGGAAAAAAAAAAAGAAATCATGAAGGCTGTAGGCTCATTGGGTGTGGTTGTATGCTTGTTCTTGGTGGTGGTTGGTGTTTTGGTTGAGGTGTTTCCAATGGCAGAAGGCGACACGATGCCCAGCCATTGCAAGCAGGAGAAGGACCTTCTTGTGAGTGCATGCAAGAGCGCAGGAGAAGAACCCGGGCTTCTTCCCTCCCCCCGGGTTACGTTGTGGAGAGTTTTTCCTCTCAGCTTTATGCTGGGTTTTGTCTATTCCTTGATTTTGCAAGGGTTTGTATCCCTAGTTTTCTAGGGTTTGATTACCTTCTTTTTGGGGCTAGATTTCTTTTAGATCTCTCGTACTGGAGATGGAGCTTTTAGATTTTGTTGGATCTACAATCATTGGGGCTTTTGGATCAAGTTGGGATTTGAAGATGCTGTGATATTCATTAGAATGTCCTATTGGATGCTGAGTAGTAATGCCTTCCACTTCGTGGTGTTTCCTATCCCAAGTTGTTTGAGAGATTGTTCTATGGCCTTGGTCTTCTTGAAGTACTGTTTGGCTGCAGGTTTTATAGGTCCTCCTCATTTGTAACTCCAAATGAGCTGGGCTTCAAGTTGTACATTTTTGTACTCACTCTCTTGCAATGTTTGTGCATGTTTGTTCATGTTCTCTGGATTTTTTGTTTTGCAAAAACCTCCTTTGGGGCTATGTTCTTCATGTATGTATTATGGATATTTACCCTATTTATCAATGAATTTAATTGTTTAAAAAAGAAAAAGAAAAATGTATAATGCTTCAATATTGACCTTGAAAACATTTTATAGAAAATCAAAATTGGCCTAGAAAGAAAACAAACAAAAAAAAATGAACCTATAAAATATCTGACTGTACTACCATATAGCACAGCCTTACAAAAGAATGCCTCCATGAGGAGAGGATCCATTAGAGCATTTCCACCTATTTCCATGGCAAAAGGCAAGTTGTGTTTCTACCCATTGCTATGGCAAAGGGTAATTACTATTCACTTTATTTTATTTTTAAAAAAATACTTAAACAATTAATTTGGATAAGAATTTCAGATAAGATTTTCAGTTGCCACGTGTCAATATTAATTATAAAATTCACATCTCAAATTTCAAATAATATTTTTGGATAAGATTCTCGGTTGCCACATGTCGATATTTATTATAAAATTCAAATCTCATATTTCAGATAAGATTTTCACCCTCTAAAATTGCACCACATGTCATCTCTGTCTTCTAAATCCCATGATCAGGCAATGACCAACTTAGACCCAACACTCACACAACAAAACATCTTCCATGGTTGCCCACGACCCTTTGGCTTCGATAGAAGAGGCCATTTGTATTTTTACACAAATGAAATTTAATAGTAAAATATTCGGTGTGGAAAGTGAATAATATTGGAATGAGAAGAATTTGTATGAAGATTTGGTGTGGAAAGTGAATAATATTGGTAGGTATTTATAGAAAAAAAAAAATTCACCTCCTTGCGTCTTAATCCGTCCGTCACATCATAAATGTTTACATTACCAAAATGACTGTAACATCCCGACCCAAATTTAAGTATTCGTCTAATTTAATTATGAAATTTACAATTTTGCCCTCAGAGGTAGGGTTATTTTGGTCAATTTTTAATCCAGAAGGATTTTGGGGAAATGATTGGTCCTACTGCGTAGATTGCTTCGAGATGAGTCCGTGGACACGTAGTAGACTCAAATCAGAGTTGTAACGAAAAAGTTACGATCAACGGAAGCATAATGGCACAATCGTAAATACTTCGAAATGGGTTTTTAAAAATCAGATTTTCTTCTTCTTTCTCTCTCTCTCTCTCTCTCTCTCTCTCTCTCTCTCTCTCTCCCTCCTTCTCCTGTGCGCAACAACCCCCTGTTACTGTTCACCGACCAGATTTTGGCCTTCAGCCACCACCTCCGGCCACCTCGATTGACGGGGCCAGTACCAAAAGAACCACCTCCACCTTCTCTCTCCATTCCACCCCTCAACTGCCCCAGCCGTCGCCTCTGATCGCTGGAATATTGAGAAAACTGTCCGATTTTTAGCCAAAACTTCCACCTATCGTTCCGACGATTTCGACCACCAATTTCTTCAATCTAGGTATGCTTTTTCATCCTCACAATGTGTTCTAGCTTATGGTTAGGTTGATTAGGATCAATTTTTGAGTTTTGGAACTCGATTTATCGCTTAAAGTTTGGCCGGTTTTCGGCTCGTGTTTCTGACAAGTTCCGGTCACTTTTTGGCCATGGTCCAAGAACAAAAGTTGCTCCACTCATTGTCCTGATCATGAAGGTATAGGTCTTGACTAGCGGTTTGGAGATTTTTCGATCGCTGGAATTTACTCTGGGCACCCACGCGCTACTTGCGAGTGGGCATTGTTTGGGTGACCCAGTTGGTCCCAAAATGATTCCCATGTCGTCCCGAGAATGACTGTATGCTCGGATTTGAATTTGGTTATCATTTGACCGTCGATCGGGTTATGCATATTAGGCGTTATCCGGGTTCGATATGTTCAGACCGTTGGATCGACTCTATTTCCATATATGTTGATCTAGGCACCTCTAGGATCGTGGGCCCCGCAGGCTCGGTTGACTAAATTTGGAAAGTTTGACCACTTGGTTGACCGAGTGTCTTCCGAGGCTATTCCACCATTCGAAACACATAGTTGGACCTTAAAAACGTCTTGTTCGTCGTACACACACTTAATCCTGGGAAACTAGGATTTTGTTTAAAGTTCTTGTTCGAAGAAATTTATGTTAATCTCGCCCTCGTATTTTTAAATAGGAACTCCGACAGCGTAGGCAGCAGGTGGGACCCTCTCAGGGTCAAGCAGTGTGGGACTACTTGTGAGTGGACTTTGTTTTCAAACTATAATCACTATTTTCAAGGATGAAAATATGCATAATGATTTCTTGGAATATTGAGTTAGAATATATGGAAGTATATTTGGATTTTTGTGGACTTTCATTATATTGAATTGGTATGTACTATTCTTGAGAATTTCTATCTATATTTGGATATGTGTTGGGTACGTGGGATGGATAGAAAGAGATTATGGAATGAGATTTGAGTTGAGGGTTATGTCAGTTATGAGTGCTATTAGCACTGCCCTATATACCTCACCGGATTTGGAATATTGGAATTGGATACTTGGTGATATGGGATATTTGGAAAGGTTGGAACCTGGGCACTGTTAAGCTCATAATTTCATACATATACATGCCCTAATTATTTACTTCTTTTGCTTAGTTTCTTAGATTTCTAAGTTATTTGCCTCCCTTTGTGTGTTTTGTAGGCCAAAGGAGCATGAGAGCATAATTCATGCAATTCAAGCATGTTAAGGCCTAATTTGGATGAAGGGAAGAAGAGTTTAAAGACAAACTCATTTTTGGCTACAGCCCCTGCCAGTCCAGTTCCGTAGGTCATATTGCAAGCTTTGTTTCAGAAACCTACACAGCTCGGATGAGGCAGAATTCTTCATGAAAGTTGTTCCAATGGGTGTGTACTATAACATATCCCAAATTCAGCCCCATTGGATAAATATGGAGTCCGTTACCTAGCAAACACAGAACCATGCTCAGGATGGATCTTATCAGCGCGGAAAATGAGTTAGCAATTTGTTTCGGCCTTAACTTCTTC
>NW_018925581.1:13014-29678 GCF_002207925.1 Prunus avium | reverse complement strand
TGCAAAGGATCCACTAGTATAGTGGTTTGGAGTATTTGCTCTCTTTGGTAAGGTTCTGGATTTGAGTTCTGGCATTCGTATAGTGTGAGTGAGCTTAGTCTATTATCGTCCCTCTCGATAGGAAATGTCTGAAATAAAATAAAAATAAAAATAAAGTATGCTCAACTACAACCGATATTTCGTCAATAGTATTACTTCTAGAAAATAATTTTCATAATCACAAACAAGACTTTACAATGAAAAATTGGGTTGAGCATTCTCAATGCAAACTGTTGATACTCAAAAATGATTCGGCACTTTTGGGCCCAACTGAGTGATGTCTGGACTTTTGGTATGCCCTAGGCCTCTGGTAAAGCGATTGATTTGCAAGATGGAAATGCTCGGTAAGGACTTGGGCATCGGTGTGGTACCGGCCGAAGACTCTCCGATGCTTAAGTAAGAATTCAGTACAGAGTATTTAGTAATATGGACAGAGTAATGACTAAGTTTGCCGAAAGTTCCAGTTACCTCCATTTTGGGACTTGTGGCCATTTTTATAAGTCTTGGGAGGTGTGCATGTTGTGTAGAACTTCGATGTGGGACTGTAGACATTTACTGTGGGTGCCCCACGTGTCCCAGTAGGTGCTTGGGGTCTGGTCTTACGCTCGGCAGTGAGGTGTGCCGAACGCTGCTCTACTGATTCCCGTTTTAGTCCACGTGTGGCCTCCTTATTGGTCTGTCAAATTAGGTATAAACAGGAGTCCCCCAAGTGCCCATATGAGAAGAGCTTCTTAGTTGGGGACTTGTTGTTATCTTCGGTATCCTTTTTAGCGCGTGTCGTTGGTCCGTTGCATGATGTCGTTACCGTTATTGGTGCTCCGTTCGATGACCCCATCGGGGGTAAGGGATTTAGACATTTTATTGGTTGTGTTGATGTTTTTCTTTGAGTTGTGCTTCTGGTTTCCCAGGGATCACCATAAATGCGTGTGTCGTTCGGGAGGAGCGTTCTTCAGAACGGTATGGCTTACAGTTTTGTCATCGTGGTGCAACAAATGTCCAATGCCGAACAGTAACTTCCTGAGTCTTCTGAATATTTTGGTGGCTTAATTGACGCTTAGGCTTCTATGCACGGCGTGCACGTTGGGAAGCGAAATTGATTGCACCAAATGACACTTAGTCTTTTGCACTCAGCATGCAAGTCGCAATCATTTCTGATTAGTGCCACATGTCGGGGCACGCGTGTTGAACGAAGTAATGATGGCGTCAGTTGCGTTTTTTAGGTGTACCGGTCGATTCTTTCAGTATAAATAGGGGGTGACTCCGAATTAGGAGATCACTTGTGTTTGCGAGAGCCATTTGAGTGCTTGTGAAGTGGCGATTTCCGGCGAACATCCTTCGACAAGAAAGGTGATTTCCAGCGACTATTCACGTTGCGGAGCAATTTTCGGCGACTCCCACCATCGTAGTAACAAGGTATTTCGCTTTCTCAGCCTCCTTTTTTCGATTAATTGTACCTTCTTGGCTTAAACTAGGCTATGAACATGAAGAATACGAAGAATGTTTGGTAGTCTAGTTGCCGTGGGTAGCAATAGTCGTAGGAATCCATAGTTTAATCTTTGCATGGCATTTAGTTTTCCTTTCATTTCTTTTTGTAGATGTCTAATAACGAGTCACCGTTTGATAGTGAACCCAACGCGTCCGATGGGGAGTCATATGACGATCAAAGGGATACCGATAGTGAGGCACTGAGCTTTGACAGTGCCGATAGTGAAGATGCCGAAGTCGAAGTCATTGGGGAGAGAGTCAAAGTTGTGCCCTCGGTCAGCAGGGGAAAGGTTCTACCAATGGACAAGGCAGTGCCGTTGGTTGCGGTGCCGTGTGGCGATGACAGCACCAGCACGAGTCAGTACTATGAGTTCCTGATGAGGGACACATGGGTGCCAGATCGGCACGCTAGCTTTCATTCAGAGACCTCCACTTTTGGTCGTGGGGATGTTGCTGCCGAATCGTCTTCTTGGCCATTGGTCACAATAGTTCAACAGGGAAACCCTAGGGTACCGTTGGGCCAGCCTACGGAATTCTGTTCGGCGTCGATTGTTTAGAGCTAAACAAGATCATAGAAGCAGAGCTGGCGAAATACCGTACCGAATACCGGATCCCATTTTCGGTAAGATGGAGGATTCTGGGGCCCACTAAGTCCTTGAGAAACCCCAAGGATGGTGAAGTGGTTTTCTTCATGGACATTCTCAGGCTTGGGGTTCGGCTACCGTTGCAGCCCCATGTTCAGAGGATCCTAGCACAACTGGGCTATGCTCCGGGCCAATATAACCTGAACTTCTGGGTGGCATTGATAGGGATTGTTGTCGTGTTCGGACTTGCCGAAGAGGGGGAGCCAACCTACAAGCAGTTCTCCAACCTTTAGAGCGTTACTCGGTCCAAGTGCGTGGGTCATGGAGGCTGGGTCTAAGCCAACTGTCTTCGGGCTTCCGAACAGGGGCACTTCGTGAGGGTTGTGTCGACCTCAACTGTCTTCGGGCTTCCGAACAGGGGCACTTCGTGAGGGTTGTGTCGACCTCCCAGAAGTCATGGAGGAATCCGAAGGTGCTCCTTTCCAACGATTGGGAATCGCCTTCGGGTAGGCCCGTTCGTTTTCACATTCCCACCACTTTCCAAATAGCTGGTAGGTCACTAGGGTGCCGTTCGGTAGGACATCTTGACATTGATTTCGGACCCAAGCTAATATATGTTTCTCGTTTTGCAGGAAAGCTAAAGCAGTTGATCCCCACCAGGGCAAATATCCAAAAGGTTGAGCAGGTGAAGACGAAGGTGCCAGCGTCTGTTCGAATCTACCCAGACTTCCCCTTCACCACCAATTTAATAAAGGCCAAACTCGTCAGTGTCGAAGAGAGTAAGTGTTCCTCCTTGTCGTTAGTTCATGCAGATTGTTGCTTGTTTGCCTCTACGTTGCTTATCGAACTTTTATTCTTGTGCAGTGACTGACTCCAGAAAAATGTCTAAGTCATCCAAGAGGCGGCTCTAGGCTGGGGCGAAGGCCAAGCAGCATAAGCAACAGCCGAAGGCAGGCTCTTCGGTGCAGAAGGTTGTGGAACCTGAGCAATCGGAGTCTGAGCTAGAAAATCAGACTTTGACCGAATGGCTCAGGCAGCTTGATGGCCAGAATCGGCAGTCTGAAGAGTTGGCTATGCTGCCAGGGAAGCCTATCAACAGGTCATTGGCAAGCGGCCTGCTGTCATCGAGCTAGATGCGCCCCCTGCACCGAAGAAACCTCGGGTGCCAGACCATTAAAGAGTTGTCTTCGCTGCCGAGGATGAGGACAACCTGGCTAATGATCCGGTCATCGTCGCTGTCCTCCAAAGACCGTCCAATTTGTGAACCATACGATAGTTGGTTTGCAAATGGATCTCGTTGAGATTGAGAAGCTACTGAAGAAGCTCCTTTAGGAAGAGGCTGGCCATGCTTTCCGCCTTTAGGCTTCAGTAAGACTGATCACACGGTTCATTTAATGTACAAAATCATGTATATGATGCTGATATACTTTGTTTCGATTTTGTAGGCATCCATGGATATGTGGTTGTGCATGAAGCGAGCCATCACGGCTTCTGAGCGAGTTAAGAGGGCGTATGATGATGGCCGATTGAAGGTGGCCGAGGCTAGCAAAGTGCTCCAAGATCACGCCAACCTCATTAAGTACAAGGAGGCTATCGAACAACAAGTGAAAGTAGCCGATGATAAACTTTCCGAAATGAAGGGTACTTTAGAGGCTGCTAAGGAGGCCGAGGAGGCAAAGGAGGCAGTCACGGTGATGCTTGAGGAGACCGAGTGATCTAAGGGTGCCGAAGTTGAGGCTGCATCAAGGGAAGCAGTTAGACAGTACCGCTCGTCAGAAGAGTTCACCGTCCTTTTGGATAAGGAGGTGGGCTTGGAGATGGTGGATATGATCTATTGTTTCAAGCGTTTTAACCCTAAACAAAAGCTGAACCTTAACTTTGCTAGTGACTTCCCTCCTCTACCGGAGGGTATCATCGAGGAGATGATTGAGGATTATGAGGGTGAAGACGCTTCTCCTCAACTGACTGCTGAGGGTGCCGGCTAGAAGGGTAAGAAATAATATACAATTATGAACCGATCACCGCCGCTGCTGAGGGCCTTGCTAATGCCGAAGATGTTGCCACCTAATTGAGGATTTGTAATATAACCTTATTTTTGTACAACTATAGTTGCCATAGGGCAGCTCTTTTGAACATCGTTGCCGAAGGGCGTTTTATATATATATATATATATCATTTTAAATTCAGTTTTCTATTTATTATTTTTGTTTTTATTTCTAGTATGTTTGAATGATACCAATGAACAGTGATTGTTACCGAGGGTTGACAACCATTTGTTCGTGAGTGGGATGACCATTTGTAACTATACCGTGAGTCCTTACTGTTCCATTCTTATGGCCGATGGCAAAGTAAATAAAAATATAGAACGAAGTAGTGGGTCCGACGGTAGAATGGATACAGTTTGTTTTATACTCAATATAGGTATCGAAGGCATTAATAGGTATAAGTGATATGACCATCGGTAACTACTGCTGATGATCCTTCACCGTATCATTTCATCGCCGATGGCATAAATAATAAACTTTGACCAGTAAATATGGTTCACATCAGTGTAAATACTGCAAGTATCATACATTTGGATATTACCGAGGGTTAAATAGTTTGTCAACAACAAATTTTGAATATATCTGCCTCAACGGGCTTTTCATTTCATCATTGCCGAACGGCGGGGATACATAGGTATTTATAGCGTACCGATGGTACTTTTACAATTATGACCTGCCATTGGCTATGGGACTATTTGAAATAGTGCTTGAGATGTTCTACATTCCAAGGATGACAAAGGGTCTTCCCGTTTGCATCCCGCAATCGATATGTTACAGATCGGCGTATGCCTATAATTTCGTACAAACCTTCCCAAGAAGGGCCAAGGGTTCCTTCCATTAAGTTCTTGGTCGCAAGCAATACTCTACGCATGACCGGGTCACTGATTATGAAAGAGCGAGGTTTCACCCTTGAATCGTAGTATCGGGAGACACGTTGTTTGTATGCTTCATTCCGAAGGTTTGCTTGCGCTCGGCCCTCTTCGATTAGGTCGAGGTTCAGTGCAAGTTAAGCCTCGTTGGCCTTTGGGGTAAAGTGAGTTGTTCGGTAAGAGGCCTCACGGATCTCGACTGGCACAACAGATTCTGACCCAAAGGCGAGTAAGAAGGGCCTCCTTATTGGTCTGTCAAATTAGATATAAACACAAACAAACAAACTTAATGAAAGGAAAGCATATGAAGAGAAGTTTATATGCAACATGCTCGTATATGTATTGGTGGTAGAAATCCTCTACTGTTTTCAATTTATTTTTGCCTTTACCGTTTTCAAAATAATCTGATCAAAATTATGTACATAGAGATAGAGGGGGACTCTTCATTATAATTACATTAAACTATTCTCAGCATCAACAGGGCAACTTCTAGAATCTCACCTAAATTTTTTTTTAATCGCAACTAGGAAGCAAAAGACTCATAAATGTATAACATTCAAGAATTTACATAAATGGATTGGCAAACGTACAATTTCCAAATGCGTACAAGCAATACAATTCGAAACTTCTATCACTCTCTGCTCAAAGCCTCCAATTTCAATACTAAAATTATGATCAACAATACAATTCACTAAAAAAATAAACTGGGGAAATCAAACCTTGCATATAGGAAATTCCCAAATTGCACTTCCCAGCTAGGTCTCCTAGCTCTGTAGCATCCACCATAAACATAGGCCAATCCGGAGTGGCCTGTTGATTGCTTCAGTTACTACTTGGGCTTCAGCTTAGGTTACGCAATCCAGTGTTTGGAAAACTTCATTCCAAGGTGGCCCACTTAGCCAGCCACCAAGCCAAAAATTTTCTCTCTTGAGGAACCTTATTTAAGTGCAATAAATGAGAACACAAAATTCAGCTGTTAGATCCATATGGACGGTTGAGATCAAATTTCCCCCTTAACTTACAACTAGGTAGGTGAAACCCAAACCCGAATTTAATACCCAGCAAAGGTTGAACACATTCAACACCCACGAGGTTGAAGTTTGAACACAAAAACCCATAGAGCTAAGAAACGTAGCTAAACTAGTTTGGAATCCTGCTTAATGACAGTTGAAGGCAACTCTATTCCTTAAACCCTGAAAAATTAGTTAGTTTGAGTGGAACGGGCGAAGTCGTATTCATTGGAGCAAAGCCGCAATTCTTCCATTTCAGAAGTGATAGGTGTAAATATTCCAATGAAGGAGAGCTTAAACAACCCTAAGTTTCAAGTGGAACCAGCATTTGGTAATCCTTTAAGTAATTTAGTGGAATTTCAGTTTAGGGTTAAAGTTACGGTTTTCCCCTATTTTTGGGGTCATTGGTGTTGGATTTGGCATTTCGTGTTTGTGGTTCACTTGAATTGTAGTTTTTGCTTAGGTATATGTAAAATAATCCAATGAAAATCATGTTAATAAAATATCAGTAACACGTATTTACAGAGTAACAAATTGTCAATAATGAAAGGAACAAAATAATCTTTGATGATGTTAAAGCCGATGAGATTTATCAGTAATCTTTATGTGCATCTATTTCGTCAATTTTGTAATGTGGCTGGTTGATTAGTTGTGTAATGTAATACAATCGCTTTGTAATGTAACTGGGGCAATCACGAGTAGGCAATAAACTCAAGAAAATAGCTAGATAAGTACCCTGAGGAATCGAACCCCAAACCATAGGCCTGACTATGTAGTAGAGGGTAGACATTTGATTAATCAAAAAATATGGGGATAAATCGACGTTATTAGAAACTAGCTTCATAAGAAAAGAAACAACGATAATAAATTTATCTATTTCATTGTCTGATTGATGATCCACTACACTTGATTAATCATGTTTTTCTTTTTTCTTTTGGTTAAAATCTGGTTGCATAAAGTACCTGGTAGTAAGTGCAAATCAAGTTTTGTTAATAACAGTCTCAAATTAGCATAGTATTCAGACATTGTGCATTAGAGATTTTTTATATTATATGTTTTCTACACTTACCTTAGCCCATACTAATATGATTTTCATGGTATTATGTGCATTATATGAAGTCTTAAGGTAATTATAAGTATATATATACACACACCATTAGAATACTCATAAACAAATTTGTATTTGAGTTGCAGTATACGTTTTCTACTAGCTAATTGCTACATTATTAGTGGACCATAAATTGTTGGTTTGCTTCAATAGTCTTGGGAATATAAAGCTCTTCAAGTTTATCAAGTATATTGTATTGTTGGACATGTTTTATGAAAATTTAGATACATTTACCCTGTTAATTGAAGGAAAACCTTCATGCACTATCATCAATCAAACCCTTACTGAACATATCCATTTATGAAAAAATATATCTATATGTGCTAACGTTTTTTCATCTTGTATTTGTGTAAGAATCCTTTCAGGAAATGGGATCCAACGTGCAGCTGGTATGGCCAAAATCAAAGGCATACGTCTCACAAGTGAATAACTTCTCATACGCAAATTCATGCCTAGCTAAAATTCGAGCAAAGTTGATGGAAGAACAATTAGAGCAATTCAAAAAATCATGCTTTAGTCATCTTGAGAATATTGATAAGATTTAGTTTAGTGGGCAAATTGTGCATGTGATTGTCTTGCATTGAGTCGTCGGGTGAGGTGTGAAAGACTTTGATGGATTGAGTTTCTTAATAGAGTGCGACATTATTCTCCACCATACTCAATACAATCCTAACAAATGGTCTAAGCTGTTGGAATTTTAAAAGGTTTTAAAAATTTAACCGTTTTATTTATTTTGGCTATTTTATTTTATTTATTGTGGGGGTTATAAATATTTAATATTCAGGTTTTATTTCTGGTTGGTGAATGCCTTAATTTTTTGGTTGGTGAACTTTTATGGTTGGTGAAGGTTACATGTTTTTGGATGCCTATAAAAGGCCACTCCTCCTTCACATTTGAAACACACACAGTACACCATCAGAATATCACATACCACTATTTTGGATGCCTATAAAAGGCCACTCCTCCTTCACATTTGAAACACACACATTACACCATCAGAATATCACATACCACAATCACCACCATAAACTGATTCTCTCCTTTTCTACTTTTATATATATTCTCTACTTTATATTATTATTTTGGCAATGGTTCTGTGACTTGGATACCCATATCCGTCTATGAACGTGCTCATAGCGGATCTTGAGTTTGTGTACAAGGGGTCGTATCTTGGAGTCTTGTAGACCGTCAGTACCTGCACGTAGGGAGGCTACAAAGGCTTTAGAACAGCGTCTTTGACGTGCTTCACCGTACCAAACTCACCTTCTTACTTATTATTTATTTTCCTTTTACTTACCTATTATTTTGTTTTCTTCAATTTCATTATACCTTAAAAGCTTTCCTATTTATTTATATGTTATTTATAATATAATCTTTTTTGTGTTTGGCTTTACGGAAAAGGAAAACTATATTTTGTATATTTTTTATAACAGACTGTTCATATACTATATTCCCCATCTCCATTGGATTATTTTATTTTTTGGTTGAAAAGCACTTTTAATACGAAAATGGAGAAGGGAGAAGACAAAATAAATTGTTGTTTCATGTTGCGTCTACCCAAGTGCAAGTAGTCACACGTAGTAATAATCTTGGAAGTCCAAGTATCGTATCCTCAAGGAGCAGGTAAGCAAATGTCTGCACACAAAGAAATAATTAAAAGTACCAAAATAAAAGTGACAAGCAAAATGAACAAGTAATTTGATTTGATTGTTGTAGAGATTGAGTTAAAAAATGAAATATCAATAATGGAAATGCTAAGGCATCAAGGTTCAATTCTTTAAGCAAAATATGTTTCATGCTCTTTAATCCAAATTAAACTCGATTAAAATTATCATTGATAAACTTTAACCAGAAGATAAAGAAATTAAAACCAATTTACTTTTTCAATGTTATCTTTTATTAATGATTGTTCAGAAAATCTAGTTGCTTAATATCTAATCTTTTAATTTAGAAGCATGCTAAGTCAGTTCTTAACAATGAGAAAAATATAATTGAACTCATGAAAAGATAGTAGCACTTAACATCAATCAAAATAAAAGGATATGAAAATATTGAACAACCAAAAATAAAATATTTAGCAATTCATACCATATATTGGATTAAAGAACAATTCACAAAATTACTCAAAGGACATTCCCTTTAGCCTTAGCTAGAGTTCTAGCAACTCATTACAAAGGAAAACATAATTTTGAATGAAATGGATAAAGAAATCTGTCGTCAAGATGCCTTGCCAAATAAGTTGATGGGTGATTTATAGTAGTCAATGAGGTGAGTGGGAAGTTAATACATTCATGGTAGGTAATGAAGGGTCTAAGTGAGAGATTCATTGGATTAAACATGTGATGATGGTGGAGAGTTGGTGGAAAAGAAATAACGGTGAGGTAGTGGCCGTTAAATGGCTATGAATGACATGAAATAAGCTCTTTAGCTTCAACGGGTTTGTCTTCTCTTTTCCTTCTTTATAATCACAATAATCCCACAATCAATTCTTCAATAAAATCCACCAACAATTCTCTTCACACCTGGCTCGAACTTGGACAAATGTTCATCTTTTGGCTTTCCAACTTCCTACAAGAGATAAATTTACCTAATAAGTTCACCAAATTAATATAGAAAATTCATAAATCCAGTTGGTGAAAATAAAATGTAACAACAAGTGAAATTATGTTTATTAAGCCAAAATTATATCATAAAGTCTCCAAAATAATATTAAAAAGATGTAATTTGAGACTCTCATCATTTCACAACCAAACAAACCAAGGAACCAAAGAAAAGCTAAAACACGCCCTTGGGTAACCCACAAAGGCGACTAAAAACATTCCAAAACTAAATTCTGAAGGCAACCTGACTGCAACTTAAGTTGCTTTTTTTAATCCAACTGTCCAATTTTATCCAAAGGCTGCGATATGTCCTCATTTAAGTTCCTCAACTAAGGTTCCTCAAGAGAGAAGCTCCACCAAGCCATCCTACTACTTTGCAATTGGTGTGTTTTTTTCAGGTCCGGTCCGATTTTTAGTTAACCCGATTTGTTTCAGCAAGAGAGTCCACTATTCTAGATAGAACGTCTTCTTTTTGTTTTTTGTTTTCTTGAAAATAAAGGGAAAAACAAATTTTGAAATTAATCTGGTGAAAGGTAAGGCTTGCAAAGAAAGAAAGTAATCTTGTTTCCTAATTTCCTAGTTGTGGTCCCTACAACTCTATTATGCGAACACTTGTTCAAAAGTCGGA
Organism: Prunus avium; assembly: GCF_002207925.1. The sequence goes on along the minus strand of NW_018925581.1, from coordinate 19,310 downwards.
TCCTAAAATGGCATGGTTCGCATATGCAAGCAGCAGAATAAACTTATAGAGCATGTGTTGTAACTTGTAATTGACCGGCGAGAGAAAAAAAAGGGCAAGAGTCGGTGGATGTAGACATGGAAATGATAGGATGCATGTTATGACAATCTTAGACTCTCTCTCTCTCCTTTTTCTTTTGCCTTTTTAGGGTTTGTTTTGTTGTATGCGCTCCATTTCCTCCAGTTTGAGTGATCTCTATTCCTTCTATCTACACATAATTCCTTAAAAACACAAAAAGTTTTGTGGATTCTGGTCCTTCACGTGACACTATTACATATCACATGCGCTTTGACTTTGCGTCTTTACTTTCCTAAATAAGGTATTTGTTTACAATGTAGTAGAAATATTCTTTTTTCCATGCCCATTTCACTCTTAGTGCCCGTTTGGCATTTGATTATTTGGGCTAACAAGTGATTTCTGATAAAGTTTTTGAAGTTCACCTTGTTTGGCAAGATAATCACTTTTGGGATAAAATAGCTGTCAACGATCGTGATTTTGGAAAGCAGCTTAAGGGCTGATTTTATTTCAGCTTTCGTGGAAAGCTAAACAACGAACCGGGTTGTTTAATGAATTTTAATGAAGTGCCTATAATATCCTTGTTAACTTTTCTAATTTACATCATCTATCCCTGATCTTCTTCCACCCAAGATCAGGGTGAATCTGTGGGAGGGTGGGTTGGGGTGGGGCTGGCAGGAAGAAGCGTGGGTTAATTTTGTTTTAATTTTTTAATGTTATTTTATTTAGGGTGTCTCTCAACAAAAATATTTAATAAAAGATTTGCATACTTGAAAGTGACAATGTTTTGGCAAAAAAAAAAAAAAGAAGTGCTACTATTTTTTTATATATAATACCAAACACTTGAATGAAAAAATTATTTCGAGGTGCTATTGCCCTCGTCGTGTGGTGGTGCCGCCATCTACTTGTTTTGTTTTTACTCACTATTATTATGACAATCGAGTTCGAGGGTGGTCTAGGTGCGAACGGCAACGAGGATTCAAGATGGTTACGGAATTTACAATATATGTGGTGTTGGCGTGAATGTCTCAGATTTTTAAATTTTTTATTCCATTATTAATTTAATGTTTTTACTAATAGATTTAACAAAATTTGAATGGAAGGACCACTTTGACTAAAATAAACAAACACATGGATCAAATTACTCAAATTGATAACACGGGGACTAAATTGACCAATACGGTAAAATAGAGAGACCATTTTGACATTTAAGCCTTTATACTAAGACCCCCGTGTGCTAAGATTACTGGCATCCATAGTCAATCAAAACGTGTTTTTCGCTGCCAAGTTGCCAATTATGCAAAGCGTCATATCTTCTCTCTCTTTTCGTTTTTGTTTTTTACTGTTTGAGGTAATGGAGTAGGTGCATTATTTTGCATACGGTAAGGAACAGTGCAAAATTGTAAAAGTAAAAAAAACAAAACAAAACCATCCATGAATATAAACCCTAATGCATATGCTTTGGTTCTAGTTGCCCCGCCGCGTGGCTTCTCGTTGTAATTTTATTTTTTCGTATTAAAATACTTTAAAATGTCTCTTTTCAAAACAACGTCTTTTGCAAACCATCAAATTATTTAGTGCTGACTGCTTAATTTCTTCTTCTTTAACTTCGAAATGCAAGTACAATGTACGGGGCCAACCAATATCTATCTATATATATTTATTTATTTTTGTCAAATGATGGAAGCAATTTATTAAAACCGAATTGGAATGTTTACATCAGCAGCAAGAGTGTCAAACAACCACTCAGGCCAAAGTTGATCCCAGTTAAACTTCCCACCCACACGAGATACATGCGCTGCTACCAAATGAGCAGCTGCATTGCACTTGCGATTCACAAAAGTAAACGATACTTGACCCACATGAGAAGCCAGTACCTTAATATCATGAATAATGCTGTCAATAGTAGTATCCGTCTTCATATGACCATGTAACATCGCAACAAGCTGTTTACAATCTGTCTCCACCATCATCCGAGTAGCTCCAACCTCTAGACCCGCAGCCACCGCCTCTCTCATTGCTTCTGCTTCCGCAGCCAGAGCCGACTGGCACGGAAAACCCCCCACACCCCCTGCCATTTCCATCCAGCCATTACTATCTCGAGCCACCCAACCCGCTCCACCTCGCATGTGCGCTTGCGTCCAAGCACCATCGCAATTAAATTTCATCCAGTCATCAACCGGTTTCTGCCAAGTCTGAAAGTCACTGCAGTCCCACTCTGGAGGTCTTGGTTGATCATGTATAAGCGATATACTAGCCTGTCCTGCTGCCACAAACTCCACAATTTGCTTTTGACATGTGAGAGCAATATCTTATGGGTGTGTATGCTGCCCCTCGAAGATTACCGCATTTCGATTCTTCCAAAACCTCCATAACCCAATCGCCACCCATTGCAAAATATCCTGAGCATTGTCCTCCTTTGTATATTTTTGAAGAAGAAGATGCCAGCATGATAAAAAAATCCCCTCTGTCGAGGATCCTCATATCTAGCTGCAAAGGGCAAGTGAACCAGAATACCCGTGCAAACTCACAGTGGAAAAAAAGATGTACTTGGGACTCCCCCACACAACCACAGAGAGCACAAACATCCTCAAGATCAACATGTCTTCGCTTAAGATTTTGGCAAACTGCCAGAGCGTTCAAACAAGCTTTCCAGATGAAACTTCGAATTTTTGTCGGTACCGGTAACTTCCAAATACTATTCCAAAGCGGTCTGTGTTGATTCCTAACACTGGGTTCCCCCTGCCCTTGTCTCCCCAGCTCCCCATTTCTTTGTAAATATTGGGCGACCTCATAAGCTGACTTAACTGTAAAGCCACCGTGCTTCGTGCAATGCCATATGAGCCTGTCTGGGCAGTCCCATCGACTAATTGCCATTCCATTTATCAGTTTGGCTTCCGACTCTATAAACAAACGTTCCACCTCATCGCCTCTCCATTGTTTCGTACCCGTGTCAATCAAGTCCCTCACATATATCGACATGTCTGCATGGTGTGAGATGGATCTAAAAGTGTACGGAACTAGTAACCATGGATCCTCCTTCACTCGAATGTTTGCCCCATTGCCCACTCTCCATCTTAAACCCGCAATTAGAACACTACGGCCTTGCAGAATACCCTTCCAACCCCAGGATGATCCACGAACCGTTCCAGCAGACAGAAAGCTTCCGTCTGGGTAGTATTTATCGTGAAGAAGCTGAGCCAAAAGTGACTCAGAGTTCAGAACTAAGCGCCACCCAATCTTAGCTATCATAGCAAGATTAAAACAAATTAGATCACGAAAACCCAAACCTCCATTTGTTTTACGTTGCGTCAGTTTTTGCCATGCCACCCAATGTATTCCTTTGGTACCCTTTTGTCCTTTCCACCAAAAGTTTGTGATATCTCGCTCAATCTCCTTGCATAGGCTAATGGGGAGTTTGAAGCATGACATAGTGTAGGTAGGCATAGCCATGGCAACCGCTTTAATAAGCACTTCCTTCCCTGCTACGGATAAATATTGTTCTGCCCATCCTTGCAACCGTTGGGAAATTTTTGTCCGCACATTCTCAAAAACTTTTTTCTTCGACTGCCCAAAATCTGCATTTATACCAAGATATTTCCCAAAGGCCTCCTTCTGTTTTATTTGTAGAATTGCTTCCAGTTGTCGGCGCCGTTGTCGTGAACAATTGTTACTAAAGAATAAGGAGCTTTTATCATAATTAATGCATTGCCCCAACCCGGCCTCATAACACCTTAACACCCGCTGCACACATAATACGTCCTGTTCCTCAGCTCTACAAAAAATGACTGAATCATCAGCAAATAATAAATGGGAAATCTGTACCCCCTCTGGTTGAAGCTGAAAACCATGGATGACCCTGTCCTCTTCATATTTACAAAGCAAAGCTGTCAAACCCTCGGCACAAATAAGAAAAAGGAAAGGAGAGAGGGGGTCTCCTTGACGGAGCCCTCTTGACGGCACAATGTGACCTGTAGCCTCCCCATTAATCAGTATACTATACGTGACTGTAGAGATACATTCCATTATCCAATTACAGAAATTCTCGGCAAAACCAAGGGTACGTAACATATCACCTACAAAACACCACTCCACTCTATCGTAGGCTTTTGCCATGTCAAGCTTCAGCGCCATCTCACATAACTCACCCCCTTTCTTCTGTTTCAAGGAATGTAATATCTTATGAACCACCAAAATATTATCTGTGATCTGCCTTTCTGCCACAAATGCCGATTGGTGTTGGCTTATAATCTGTGGTAGGACCTTCTTGAGACGATTTGTGAGCACCTTGGATATGATTTTGTAGATCACATTACACAGAGCAATCGGTCGAAACTGCAGCATGGTTTTAGGGCTAGGTACCTTCGGAATAAGCACCAGGTGTGTATGATTCCATTTCTTCGTCATCCTCCCAGAGTGAAAAAAGATTTTAACAGCTTCTATAACATCTGTCCCAACCGTACCCCAAAACTGATGATAAAAGCTTCCAGTAAAACCATCAGGCCCTGGTGATTTTAATGGATGAATGTCCTTCATCGCAGCATAAATTTCCTCTGCCTCCACTGTCTTCAGTAAATCTCTATTATCTTGGTCTGTAAGCCGTTGTTGAACGCATTCTAATATTTCGTGGCTCCGTGGTGGGTAGTTCGTCACATAAATATTCGTGAAATATGATACTGCAATATCGTTAATAGAGACCTCATCGGTATACCACTGTCCAGCAGCATCCATTAGACCCAAAATTCGATTTCGTCGTCGCCGAGTAGTGACCTTAGAGTGAAAAAACTTAGTGTTTTTGTCGCCGTCATTTAGCCATTGTACCCTGGACTTGAGTTTCCAGTACCCTTCTTCCGCTCTCAGGGCTTTCTTGAGTTCCTGCTCCTTCAATCTCACTTGCTCCCCATTAAAACAATTGGACTGATAGTCTTGAGATAGTTCTCGTTTTAATAACTGGACCCGCTGCATATTATTACAACCTTCTCGCTTGCGCCATCTCAATATCCCCATCCGCAGATACCGTAATTTTTGAAAAACTTGGCAGCCTTTGGAACCTCTAAATTGCTTTTGCCAACAGCCATGAACTACTTCCTTGCATCTCTCCTCTTTTCCCCATCTAGGATCAAAAATAAATCGTCTCCTCCACTTTCTTACCATAGGAGTCGTATTCAAAATTAGCATAGAGTGATCGGAGCCCGGTAGGACCTGCTGAATAACTTGGGCATTAGGGTATAAATTAATCCATGAGTCCGTAGCAAGGCCTCGATCGAGTCACTCTTGAATGAAACCACCTTCCCGTCTGTTTCTCCAAGTAAAAGGGTGGCCAATATATCCCAAGTCCAATAATTGATTGTCAACCACAAAACTACGAAAATCTTGCATGCTATTGATTGGACGATAGTTTCCCCCATCCTTTTCAGAACTATCTAAAATATCATTAAAGTCGCCCATTAACAAACACGGCTCAACCCCTCCCTGTATTCGTTCCCTAAGGATATTCCATTGACCTCGCCGAACTCGGTCATCTGTACTTGCATAAATGGCATAGAATCGCCACGCCTTGCCTGTCTCTGAGTCCGTTACTAATACTTCAATGACAAAGCCGGCATATTTCACTAAAACAACTTGATTCGCATCTCTCCAAAAGCACGCTAAACCTCCACTGAGCCCTCGTGGCTCTACTGTATGTAAAAAATCCATATTGAGTTGCCGTTTAAGATATTCATAGCGATGACTCCGGGTCTTTGTTTCCAGAAGCACCACTATGTCAGGGGTGTGGAGCCGCACTTGCTCCTTCAAACTAGAAACTGTCAGGTCACCCCCAATACCCTGACAGTTCCATACTATTAGTCTCATGACGACCGTGGAGACCCGTTATGGCCGGTATCCAATACCTCCTCAGTAGTGTGTCCAAAAGAAAGTTGTCGTCTAGCCCCAGCTGGTTCCACATATGTCCCTGATATCAGCTCTGAGCTTGTATGCCTCATTCTTTTATCTCTCCCATCATCAATTTCCTCCACACCTCTATTTCTCTGCCTTTTTTTACCATACTGACCGCTATGCTCTTGGATCCTATCTATTAAAGGTCCCAGCTCAAAGGGGTCAGAGTCCGTAGGACATAGATCTTGCTCCACCCTCTCTATGGCCGGTACCAGTTGTTCCTCCTGCGCAATAAAATTGTGGTCCTCTACTGTCTCCATTGTTTCCGCTATGATGTTGAGATCAAAAGATCTCGCCCCTCCATC
>NW_018925581.1:0-12975 GCF_002207925.1 Prunus avium | reverse complement strand
ATCAAAAGATCTCGCCCCTCCATCAGCCAATGAGGTAGGGGATCCCATGTGTCCTTGGACCACCTGCTCCGCTAGCGCCCTCTCATCATAGCCAGCTGGGAGTGTTACCACGTCTCTATCCCCCCCTTAGGATCTCACCCCCTGGCCCTATCATCCCAGCGTCCCATGCCTGTTCCATAGCATCACGCCGCCTCTGCTCGTCTTCTTGTTGCCGCCTGATGCGCTCTGCGAGGCTAGTAGTGGCCGTACCAGATTTGCATGGGGAAGAGGTTGTATCATCCAATTCTGCTCCTTGTGTTCTCCTCCACAATGTACTAGAAGATCTATCACTATTGGACTTTCGGACAAGACTGTCACCATCACCACAATATTGCTCTTTGCACCACCATGCCCTATCACTTCCTTTCCCCATGAACTGGCCACTAGTATGGCTACTTTGTGATCGTCTCTCCATAGACTTCAATTTTCTCCCCTTTAAATCTATATCTGCTTCCAGTCCCCTAAAAGCCAATTTCCTGTCCTCCCCCTGTTGGTCAGAGTGCGCCGTAATCTCATCAAGTTCGGCGCATACTCGACTTGGATGACCTAAGCAACCACATATCAAGCAGTACTCTGGTAAAAACTCATACCGGAAATCAACCCACGATGCCCCCTCCCCAGGAAAGGCCACAAAGGCTCCCCGCATAAGGGCTTGTGTCACATCAATACGTATACGCACCCTTAAAAAGCGCCCAACGCAGTCTTCATCCCCCGTTTGATCAACTTCTATTACTCGCCCCACCAAAGACCCAATTTTTCGGGCAACCGCAGCTGTCATGGTCAGCGGTGGGATTCCATGGAATTGCACCCAGAAAGTGCCCAAAGTAAGCTTGACAGATCTGGCATCGATACTCGTCCGCACCGCCGCCAGTAGGACTAGTGAGTCTCTGAATGTCCATGGTTCCATATCCAAAACCCTATGCATGTCCCGTTGATTGGTGAAACGAACCAGGAAACGGCCCTCATCAATCTCCTTAATAGATACCTCATCCGTTCCTTTCCACAGCCGCTTGAAAGCCCCCACAAAACCATCCGGTGGACCGCTCTGGCAGTAAGCACTCGTGCCACAAGTGTAAACTGAAAACCCAACATCATGTTCGCAATCTCATCTTCTCCGATCACCACCCCTTGTCGCTCTTTGTCAGAAAGTTGCAGGTTCGTACCAAACCTGTTTTCCAGTTCCTCCATAGCCGCCCTTCGTGATTATCGTTGTCTCTATATCCCTATCGATATGAGAGAGTTCTTCCTACCACCAATATACGGGTTACGCTACTAGTACGTCTTCTCCAACCCTAGATGAGCTTCTATTACAAAGCCAACTCGTAACTTGCTAAAGACGCCAAACCAAATCAGCCCCACCACTCTATCGTCCTGATGCCCAAAGATTATTGCCGTTACTCCCAAGCAAAGAAACTTACCTAGGGCAGCCGCCACCGCCAGACTTCTCCAAAAAAACCCTAAGCCTAAACCCTCCTCTCCTTGCGAGAGACCCTTAATTTTTTGCGTAAATTAATAGGTTGATATATCTATCTATATATATAAAGCAAAAGACAGAGAATGGTAAAATATTTAAAACTCCAGAAAATGCCCTTGGTTAATGCAAACGTTAAGAATTGAAATTATTAATTAAATGAGAATAATATGGTAAATTCACACTTTTTCATATACAAAAAATTAAAATTAAAAGAAAAATCAGATAATAGATCCTATTTTTATGGAACACAACTACCCATTATCTTTTTTAATTCTAAAATAAATTTAAATTTGTTTTAAAAAAGCCTCTTGCAAGCGTGGAAGCTCATGCGGAGAGGCTAGTATATATAAAGCAAAAGACATAGAATGGTAAAACATTCAAAAAACCAGAAAATGCCCTTGGTTAATGCAAACATTAAGAATTGAAATTATTAATTAAATGAGGATGGTATGGTAACTTCACACATTTTAATTAAATGAGAATAATATGGTAAATTCACACTTTTTCATATACAAAAAATTAAAATTAAAAGAAAAATCAGATAATATATCCTATTTTTATGGAACACAACTACCCATTATCTTTTATAATTCTAAAATAAATTTAAATTTTTTTTAAAAAAGGCCTCTCGCAGGCATGAAAGTGTGTGCAGAGAGGCTAGTACACTATAAAACAAGGACCCTTGAGTATCATTTCTGCATTGCATTCAACCCAAAAGAAAAAACAAAAGAGTATCAATTCTGCATTAAGTTCAGCCACATGGCTCTCTCTCCCTTACCTCCAACTGCCACCATCACTGGCCTTCGCTTCACCACCACTACCACAACTTCTCTCCCAAACACCTTCACCGCCCCAAAACTTCTACGAGAAGATCATGGGGGAGCTCATCGCGGACCCCACATTCTCTCTATCCTTTTGGAACTTGGATGCGCCAACTGGTATGTACATTCCAGAGATTTTCACCAAGTTCTTGCTCTACGACGAGAAGAAGGATCTGGTGCTCGTCAAGGTTTGAGACTCGCTGGACGAGGCCGAAGACGGAGGAGAAGTTGGAGCAGTATGAGGTGCTAGTGATCAAAGAGATTGAGTTTGTGGGGAACGAGACGGTGAAGTTTGACGTGGTATGTGAATGATGATGCTGAGTCGCTGGGCGGGAAGGACAAATCGGAGCGGGGAGTTTCCACTTGACGCATAAGCATAAGAATGATACAGATATACAGACGAATCTGATGCTTAGTATAACGAAGCTGTTGGAGGAAATGGATGCTGAAACGAACGGTACCATGGTGGAAACTTTGGTGCCAAAAGTTGGGAAAGGACAATCACCATTGGTGGCTTCAGCATTGAGCTTTATTTACAGAAATGTGGTATTAATATGCTCAATGCTGAAGCCAGTGATTGTCCCTTTCCCAACTTTCGGCACCAAATTCACCACCACGCTACCATCCGTTTCACCATCCAATTCCTCCAACAGCTTCGTTATGCTCAGCATCAGATTCGTCTTTATATCCGTCTTCTCCTTGTGGGCAAGTCGATGAAACTCCCCGCAAACTCCGATTTGTCCTTCTCGGCCAGCGACTCAACATCATCATTCACATACCACGTCGAATTGGGCTGGGGAAAGGACTTGAGAGGATTCAAAGACTGGCGTGGATATACTAGTATTGTTGATCAAAAACAAAAAATCCTGTTGAGATGATTCCAAGGAGTAGTTGGCAAAGCAGAGGATTTTGAATGATGACCTGCAATACCCTTCTCCTTAACTCCATAGATTTCTATTTTGTGATGAAACATATGCAGCATATTCTATATCATATCATTTCTATTTTGTGCTGAAACATGAAAGGAAAAGGGAAAAAAAAAAGCTGAGAGTGACAATGTGTTAGAAATGAGCAATTACTTGGGATATGGTAGTACAAAGCATGATGTCCTCCACTGCACAAAGCAACAGCTCAGAATCAAGATGACGACCATCGGGATCGTGGCTAAGGAGTAGCTTCTTAATTAGAACTTCTTGTGATAAAGATGATACGGAATTTGGCAAGAAGGTGTCACGTCCAATTAAATCCATGGTCAAAGTGATGGTGAACCAAGAGAAAAGCAACGCATGAGTAAAATATTATGAGCTTCTCAGAACACGAGAATGCACCTACTTAAATTTGCCTGAACATTTAGTTCTCACTGTTTGTGGTACAACTTCTTAGATCTAAGTCCAAAATGATTAGTTATTATTGGGTTAGTCCTCGCTTTTTTGGTTTTAGATGTAGGTTCTTTGACATTTATTACTTTTTTGTTGTGTCTATTTTACCCTTTGAGGTAAATAAGGAAAACACATTGAAAATATAAATTTAATGCATTATTTCCATGTAATTGAATTCTAGAATTTAAATTTTGAATTCTTTTCTTTATAATATTCCTAATATATGGATAAAATGCAATTCAATCAATAAAAAGTAAAGACCCACATGTTATACCAATCGATCAGACAAGCACCCACATTAAATTATGTACTTGACATACAGGTAAATAGTGTGTTATTATTAGCAAGAAAAAATACTTAGTGATAAATCGTGTTACCTATAAGTTAGGAATATAAATTAGAAGACTACCTATAAGTGAGATACAAAAATAGACAAAATAAAATTGTATGTTACCTATAAAAAAAAAGGGGGTACATAAAATACTATTACACATTGTCGATAATATGAAAAAACATATATATACCTATGCAATAGGCAATATGACATAAATGACTATTACCCGATTCAAGTCATAAGGGGCAACATTGGAATAAAAAATAATTTAAAAAATAAAATAACAAAAATATTACATCATAAAATATTTAAAAAGGAATGTAATTCTATGTGGTACAAAAGTCAAAGGACTTGGATCAAAATCACCAAATCCGAGGACTAAAACTAACTCCTCAATAAGAATTTGGATCTTTCATATGTGAAGACCCTTTGAAAAAAGTTTCTGTTCATGATTTTTTTGGACACCCCGAATCAAATTCAAAGCCTTCCCCTTTGGAACTTTTTTTAATCACTAATCTTGAAGAGGCAAGAGCTTCTCTTATTATAGAAAACAACCAAAAGTGGATCATCAGAACAGTAAGAAATGTGATTAGTGAAGTATTAGCTGTGTCTGGAAACAGCTTCTCAGAAAGAAAAGGGCCTTCAGCCTTCTAGCTTTTTGGTGCCAAGGGAATGAAAAACAAGCCCAATGTGTGCCCTATAAATTTAATAAATATTGTAACTCCCTATCAATTATTTGTGTAGCAAAAAAGGTTACTTAAATGCAAAGGACTTGCTCCTCCAGGCAAGGTTCTGAGTTCGAGTCCTAACATTAGTATGTGCTCATAAGTTTAATATATTATTACCTCCCTCAATAGAAAAGACCCTTAAAAAAAAAAAGTGACTTAAGTTTATCAAGCTTCAAAGGCAAATTAAGTAAGTGCCATATTAGTTGGTGAAAAATGTATATGCCAAATTTCACCTCCAAAGTCACTTCACTAGCACAATTGGCAGATATTGCTTTTTAAGCTTTAAGTATAAGCCTTTATTTGGCTTCTAAGTCTTTTAACCTCAGTTACTTTGTAGTTGAACTTGGTGACCAAAAAAAAAACAATGAAGAATAGAAAAAAGTAACTAAAATAAAATAAAATAAAATATCAATTCAACAATAATACTAGAGTCATCAATTATTATCCTAACTTTTAATTATCAACTGACGTAACACACGATATATATGATGATTTCTTGCGTCAATAATTGTTAGTATCTTTAGTCTTAATTCAATTGATTTCTTATGTGTATGCCATACGGTGACATCCCATGGCAATTCAAAAATCTAAACCCGTGTTAGAAAAGCAAATAGGTCCAATCTAAGGATTGAAAAAGCAGCTGAATGGGATATGAAAAAGCAGCTGACTGGGATATTAAAAAGCAGCTGAATGGCTTAAATAATCGAAATCAAGAGCAGGGTTGTTCTCATCTTTATGTTTAGTTAGCACATTTTATTCGTTTCCAACTATAATGATATGCCATTCTCAGGTTGAACTTGAAGTACCAGCAGTGCAGGGACAAAAAATTCCATGCATGTCCAAAGTCCCTTGTTAGACAGCTACTCATCTAAAAAACATAAGCTATTAAGAAAATAAGTTAACAATGTATATCAAACTTACGGCCCTTTTATTTTATCCATCTCTTATTAATCTGAGAGATTTTGTTAGATTGGGTCTTTGAGATAAATTCATTTTGCTGTTACGGGAACAACCCTAGTAGGGTTTATATTTTTAAGGTTAATGCCTTAAAAATCAATGGAGGCTGGAGCAGATATAGTTGAGAACTCAGCCAGAGAAAACCAAAAAAAAAAAAGATTATCAATTTGCTGGGGAAAGGACATGAGAGGATTCAAAGACTGGCGTGGGTATACTGGTATTGTTGACCAAAAACAAAAAACCCTGGTGAGATGATTCCAAGGAGTAGTTGGTAAAGCAGAGGATTTTGAATACTGTACATTTAAAACATATGGTTAGTTCGATGGATTAACCATCGCCTTCATTTCTATCCAACTCATCTCTTTTAATATCTCAACTTCTAACCCCACTTTATCTCCTGCTAATTTATGTTAGTGTTTATACTTATAGTTTATATAAACAACTAAGCGCAGAACGCCCAATGTTTCTTTGCCAAGAAAACAGCTTATTTAATCTCTGCATGTGAGTCAAAAAAGCAGGTGGCATCATCAATTAAATTTGTTCCTTTTTCATATCAACGAAGCTGACAACCATTGAAACTTCATTTCTAATACTCTTCTCATCCTTTACTATTTAACTCTGCTAATAATCAAAGTACTCAGACAAATAATGACGAACTTGCTTTCTTTCTCTGCAATTCTGAACTTGGTAGGTTTCTGGGATGTGGCTATTGCCTTGTTGGGTCTGTTCATAATTAGCTGCTTGCTTGAGAGATTCACCAACAAGGGCCCAATGCTATGGCCAGTCCTGGGGATTATACCTTCAGTTTTTCTCAACGTAAACAACATGTATGATTGGGCAACCGTGGCTCTGATCAGAGCAGGGGGCACTTTCTACTTCAGAGGAATGTGGTTTGGTGGGGCCCATGGGATCATAACCATTGATCCTTCCAAACTTGAGTACATGCTCAAAACAAGGTTCAACAACTTCCCAAAAGGCCAACACTACAGGGAGAGGTTCCATGATTTGCTTGGGAATGGCATCATTCAATTACACATCAAAACATATATACATGTAATAACCCTAAAAACATTCCATGAAACATTCCCTAAAACATTCCATGAAACATTCCCTAAAACAAGGATTACATTGCTCAAGAAAAGCATTCCCTAAAACAAGGAATGAGACAAGTGCCATGAGACAAGGGGTGTCTTGTGTTTCATGTCTTTGTGTTCCACAAAGGACAATCACACAAGAAACCACTATTGCTAACAGATTATACCTTCAGTTTTTCTCAACGTAAACAACATGTATGATTGGGCAACCGTGGCTCTGATCAGAGCAGGGGGCACTTTCTACTTCAGAGGAATGTGGTTTGGTGGGGCCCATGGGATCATAACCATTGATCCTTCCAAACTTGAGTACATGCTCAAAACAAGGTTCAACAACTTCCCAAAAGGCCAACACTACAGGGAGAGGTTCCATGATTTGCTTGGGAATGGCATTTTCAATGCAGACGATCAAATGTGGAAGGAGCAGAGAAGAGTAGCAACTACAGAGATGCATTCGAGCCAGTTTGTGGAGCACTCTTTTTTGTCCATGCAGGTTTTGGTGCACGAAAAGCTGTTGAAGTTGATGGACGATGTGGTGAATTCTAGAAACAGTGTTATTGATCTCCAGGAAGTGCTTCTTCGGTTTACTTTTGACAACATTTGCACTGCAGCTCTTGGTGTTGATCCAGAGTGCTTGGCTCTTGACTTACCCCAAATTCCTTTTGCAAAAGCCTTTGAAGAAGCTACTGAATTGACTCTCTTCAGATTCATGGTGCCGCCTTTTGTGTGGAAACCCATGAAGCGTTTCGAAATGGGATACGAGAAGAGGCTCAAAGAATCAGTTCAAATTGTGCATGAGTTTGCTGAGAAGGCAGTGACAGAGAGAAGGAATGAATTGGTTAGGCTTGGCGGGTTAAATGATCGTTCTGATCTCTTGTCAAGGCTCATGGAATACACTGATCAAAACCCGGAAGGACAAGGCACGCAAAAGCGCTTTTCGAATAAGTTTCTGGTAGATTTCTGCATAAGTTTTATTTTAGCTGGGAGGGACACAAGCTCTGTTGCATTGGCATGGTTTTTTTGGTTAGTGCAAAAAACCCCAGAAGTGGAAAACAAAATCCTCAAAGAGATGAATGAAATTTTAGGCCAGCGGCGCCAATGCAGTACTATTAAAGAACCAGCTGATCATGATGCAATTTTTACAGTGGAAGAACTAAAGAACATGGTGTATCTACAAGCCGCATTGTCAGAATCGCTGAGGCTCTACCCAGCAGTGCCAATTGACATCAAAGAGGTTGTGGAAGATGATGTGTTCCCTGATGGTACCGTGGTGAAAAAGGGAGGTAGGGTTCTCTACTCCATGTTCTCGATGGCCCGAATTGAGTCGATATGGGGACAAGATTGCTTGGAGTTTAGGCCTGAAAGATGGATTAAAGATGGGGTGTTTGCGAGTGAGAATCAATTCAAATACCCCGTGTTTAATGGCGGTCCAAGGTTGTGTGTGGGGAAGAAGTTTGCTTACACGCAGATGAAGATGGTGGCTGCTGCTATCCTATTGAGGTATGAGGTTAAGGTTGTTGAAGGTCATAATGTTGTTCCAAAATTGACCACCACACTTTACATGCAGAATGGGTTGCTTGTGACTCTCAAGCCTAGGTTGCTCACTAGTACTGTCTAATGCATAATGGAGCAGAGCAGCTTTTTGCGGCAACTGGCGAAGTCCGGGAATAAAATTGATATGGTAAAGTTCCTCTGGGTAGGTAGGACCATGAATCCATGGTTAGTACAAGGTTTCTTTGTTGTGTTTAATATCCTAGCTGTACTAAACTCAAAAATTAATAATGCAACCACTGGCAGACTGGCTTAATTAATAACTTATTAAGCTTTTATTCATTAATTTCTCATCCTAGGAATACATGCGGCTTTTGACATGTATGGACATATTAAGGTACCTAAAATTTTCTTTCTAGAGCGCACCAGTCCCCTTGTTCAGTTGCTTCACTAAATAGTTAGTTGTGATCTTCATCCCAAGCATATCTGCTATACTGAGTTGATCTAGAGCATGGGGCTTGAAGACGCCGAAGTTATCATGCTATCGACAAGTTTGAACCACTGGCTTTTGGGGTCGCACGAACTATCTCTGCTTAAGCATTTGCCAGAATTTGTGACAATGGTATTGCTGGAGTCTACATCTAGGCAAACATCAGTACCATTCAATGTCTTAGGTGAAAGATGCAACCCAGAATCCGAAATGGTATCCCATTGTGAATTAGGGGTCGTGCAAATAATCCCAACTTGTGCTTGCTTGGTTCGTCAACTTGTATGCAAAAATCGTTGGCGTGACTTATGGACCATTGACTTTCTTTCCTTACACACCAACGATTCCCATTACAATTATATTTGATTTACTTTAATTCATAATTTCCTACTATAAATAGAAATAAATATTTATTATTTACTTGCCCATTCAAGTTTCGTTGTATTATAAATATGACCTCCTACAAGGAGAAGAATACACAGAAAATTCCCACAAACAAATATTCTCATATTTGGTTTCATATTTTAGCATGACATCAAAGCGGTGATCTTGGAATTGGTAACTCTAGTTTCAAACCCCCGGGTTGAGTGCCCAGGTGGCTCAGCTCCTACAGATGCAGACTTTGACTCCGAACCCGATCCTAAATCAGGATCCTATTTTGACAACCCCAACCTCGACCCCGACTCCGATGATGACCCAACCCCGACTCTGATGATCATCCCGACCCCGAATTTGTCTTTGATTCAGACCCAGATCCCGACTTCGACTCCAACTCCGGTCCCGACTCAGGCTCAGATCTCGATCTAGATTTCTACTAAACTTGTATCCTATGCATCTTCCGCTGCATAGATTATGACTTCCCGACTAACGACCCTGACACATGGACAAGATTGCGCATATTGTGGTTATCCGAGACACACTCGTGAGACTTTTTTTAAATTGCATGGCTACTCCGAATGGTGGGCTACTCTCAAAAATTAAACACAACGCGATACGACCAGTAATGGTATTGGTTATGGATTCCATACTTCAGATAAGATTGATTCCATGTGCTGGATAATTGATTCTGGTGCAACTGATCATGTCACGTTTGATCCTGATGATTTTCTGAATACTACACAACCCCGACGAACTTGTATTGCTAACGACAATGGAGTTACTTATCCTGTGACAGGGGCTGGCACTATTGCACTATCATCATTTCTCTCACTGTCTAATACTTTACTTGTTCCATCTTTATCCAATAAATTGATGTCCGTTAGTCAGCTTACTGAACAATTGAATTGTTGTGTACTCATTTACCCGAGTTTTTGTTTGCTTCATGATATTCACACTAAGGAGATTCTTGGTCATGGTACTAAGAGAGAAGGCCTATATTATGTAGATCACTTCTGTCCCGGCATGGCTAACTGTGTGACGCATCCCTCTAATAGCAAACAAAAGCAAATCTGGTTGTGGCATCGTCGATTGGGACATCCATCTTTTAGTTATATGAAGCATTTTATACCATATTTATTCTCAGGTTTCAAGGACTCTGACTTCACATGTGACACTTGTATTTTAGCCAAGAGTCACTGTGTGCCCTATCCGTTGAGTACGAACAAGTGTACTACTCCGTTTACGTTAATTCACTATGATGTTTGGGGACCTTCAAATATCACTGCTCCTTCTGGCATTCGGTGGTTTGTCACATTCGTAGATGATTGTACACGGATAACATGACTTTATTTGTTGAAGAATAAAAATGAAGTGTTTTCCCGTTTTCAGTTCTTCCACAAACAGATAAAAACTCAATTCAATGCTCAAATACGGATTCTTCGCTTAGACAATGGTGGAGAATTTCTCAATCATGACTTTCAGGCTTACTTCCAACAATATGGAATTATCCATAAGACGACTTGTCCTCAGACACCACAACAAAATGGTGTTGCTGAACAAAAGAATCGACATCTTCTTGAAACCGCCCGAGCACTTCTGATTGGCGCTCATGTTCCTCCCCATCACTGGGATGATGCTATTGTCACCGCAGTTCACCTGATCAACTGCATGCCTTCTAGTGTATAGACCTTTAAAACTCCTTTACAAGTGCTTGCGCAACACAAGCCCCTACCCTCTGTTTTGGTACTCACACCCTGAATCTTTAGATGTGTGAATTTCGTTCATCTCCACAAAATCAACGTAGCAAACTTGATCCTTGTGTGCTTTGTTGTGTTTTTGTGGGTTATGCCACTCATCAGAAAGGTTACCGTTATTATCACCCTCATACCCGACTTACCTATATCACTTTGGATGTGACCTTTTTGGAATCTGAGTTGTTCTTCCATGACACATCATCCTATTCTATGTTTCAAGGAGAGATACGAAGTGAATAGCAGAATTTGAGCAACTTGGAAAACGAAGAAATTCTCCTCTGTACAGAAATGAGCGATCGTCCCGAGTCTGGAGCATGAGATTACTATCTACCGAAAAGCAATCAATCGCCCATTCATAGAGATCAATCGCCTGGCCCACCTAATCCCTGCGAAGATGTTTCTGATCTAAGTCCCACACCTACAGACAATACAGAACAACAAGATGAAGACCTCTTTCTAACTCAACAGTACCGACAAACCAATCTCCTGAGAATATCCTTGAGGTAACTACTCCTACTACACTTGTAAATTTAGAGGATAAATCTATTCGATACCAATTACCTTTTAGGCAGAATTGTGGAAAGCCACCAAATCGTTATTCACCTGATATTGACAAGACATCAAAGTATCCAATTGCGAATCATGTATTCACGAAGAATTTGTCTGAACCACTCAAGGCCTTTGTGCATCAGTTGTCTACTATTCATATTCCAACCAAGGTTGTTGAAGCATTTAAAGATACTAAGTGGGTTCAAGCTATAAAGGAAGATATGAAAACTCTTGGGAAGAATCAGACTTGGACACTGGAAACTTTACCACGAGAAAAAAAGAATGTCATATGTAGATGGATGTTTACCATAAAACACAACGCTAATGGATCTATCGAGCGATACAAGGCAAAACTTGTGGCGAGATGGTACACACAGACTTGTGGTGTAGATTATGAAGAAACCTTTGCACCAATTGCAAAATTGAACACAGTCAGAGTCTTACTATCCTTCGCAACTAATTTGGATTGGCCACTACACCAGTTTGATGTAAAGAATGTCTTCCTACATGGAGAACTCGCGGAGGAGGTGTATATGGATATTCCTCTTGGATATAATACTACTGATACTGGAACAGTATGCAAATTACGAAAGGCGTTGTATGGACTAAAACAATCATCACGTGCATGTTTTGGACGATTCACCATGGCAATGAAGAACAATAGTTTCAGACAGAGTAACTCATATCATACTTTGTTCTTGAAACATCAGAAATGGAAGGTAACAGCTTTAATAATCTATGTTGACAACATAATTATTACTGAGAATGATAAACATGAAATATCTCAGCTATAAGACTATTTGGCTACTGAATTTGAGATGAAGAATCTAGTTGGACTCAAATATTTCTTGGGGATTGAGGTGGCCCGATCACAACAAGGCATATTTCTCTCTTAAAGGAAATATGTCTTGGACTTATTGACAGACACAGGAATGCTAGATTGCAAACTTGTAGACACTCCTATTGTTCAGAATCATCATCTTGGAGAATACTCAGATCAAGTTTCAACTAACAATGAAAGATATCAAAGGTTAGTGGGAAGATTAATCTACTTGTCTCATACTCGGCCATACATTGCTTATGCGGTGAGCGTCATTAGTCAATTTATGCATTCTCCGAGTGAAGACCACATGAATGCAGTTATTCGGATGCTTAGATATTTGAAGTCTACACCCGGAAAAGGACTTATGTTCTCAAAACATGGTCATTTGAATATTGATGGTTACACAAATGCAGACTGGAAGTATAACAAATAGGAAATCCACATCCGATTACTTCACATTCGTGGGAGGTAATTTGGTTACATAAAAAAGCCAGAAACAGAAGGTGGTCGCCTTATCCAATGCAAAAGCCGAGTTCAGTGGTATGACCAAAGGAATTTGCGAACTCATTTGGTTAAAAAGGTTGCTTATTGAACTTGGGTATAGACCTACATCTGTAATGAATCTCTTTTGTGACAACAAGGCTGCAATAGCTATTGCACATAATCCAGT